>JAOWBR010154205.1:0-13055 GCA_028571145.1 Dionaea muscipula
AGGGATTGAAGATTGTGTATAGCAGAGGGGAAATGGAGGAACTGAGGTTTGTGAATGTTAGAGGACAGAGGAAGATGGGAGAAGCCTTGAGTGAAATTGGGAACCTCCATGATCTGATCAATGTGGTTGAACGGAAGAAGGGATTGAAGATTGTGTATAGCAGAGGGGAAATGGAGGAACTGAGGTTTGTGAATGTTAGAGGACAGAGGAAGATGGGAGAAGCCTTGAGTGAAATTGGGAACCTCCATGATCTGATCAATGTGGTTGAACGGAAGAAGGGATTGAAGATTGTGTATAGCAGAGGGGAAATGGAGGAACTGAGGTTTGTGAATGTTAGAGGACAGAGGAAGATGTGGCATGGGGTATACAGTGAGCTCGCACCTGATACGAGGAGAAAGTATGATGAATTGGCTAACTTCAGGAATGGAAAGCATCGTGATCACGTAGCCTGTGATCCTTATCAAGCTGTTGGAAGGAGGAATAGTATCCCAAGTATTCTTGGTATGTGTTGTTTCATCTTCTTTTCATGATGGTGTTCTATTCTTTCCATGCCTCCTCCCTTCTGATGCCAGTGTGGAGGTTAATTGTAGATTATGGTTTTGATGCTCAGCTTGGTCCTTGTTTTCATGTTGGGCTTATTTCTTTTTTGACAAGGATACAAGTTTCATTGCATATCTTTAAGTTGCTAAGCATGCTTGTGTGGATGATTTGTTGTGGTTCCTCAGCAACCAAGTTCTTTGATTTTGTAGATGAATTTGTCTTTGATTCATGAGTTGCATGAGCTTTGGTATGGCTATAACTAATGTTTCATCAACTTAAACTTTATTCCACCAATATGCTTGCAGGCTGCTGGGATTTACCCAAGCTATCCTTTTCCCCACTTCCCTGATGACTCGTAACCCTTTCTAGTTCGATTTCATCTGATTTTTAATTCCGTTTTGAATATCAATGAAACATTCAATTATTGTGAAGATGTGATATAGCATGCTTTGGTTTTCATGATCGTTATCGCTACCATTTTCATTATTATTATATGTTGGATATGTATTTGTTTGTATGTGGGGATGAATGTATGTATGTATTTTTTTTTTGCATTGTATATGATGCTATATTTGTCAGACCTTGTGCATGATGCTATACTGCTATGTGTACTGCTATATGTCTTAGTTATTACTTTTTTAGCCCAAACCTAGTTTGCAGATTAGGTTATGACAGTGCATGCTAGGTAATCGATAGTCAACACATTATATTTGTCGATTCTTGTGTGCATATATCCTATAAATACATGTGCGGTCGACCCCACCTAGTGAGAAGAGGCCATGAGGATTGATTGATTGATGTGAAATAATCACATACTCAAAAGATCCCTTTTGTTCTAGGCTCCTTCATCTATAGCATCTTTCATTTGGGGGTATATGGTTGTGTCAATTTGATATGCCAGTTTCTTCTGTGACAGGTGTGGCTGCAGTAAGAGGAAGAGGGGTTTATCTGATTGCTTTTGTCTATTGAAGAAATGCCAACTTCTAGAGGTTGTCTGATTGTAACATGGCCCTGCTGATGTTCTTTTTCCTTTCTGGATCTTTTTTTTTTTTTTTTTCCTTCCTTTGCTGTATTTCCAATGTTTTGTTTCATATGATATGATCATCTGTAAAGCAATTTTGAAATGGTGCAAGTGCTTCGGTCATTTTCATAATTTTTGAATATGCTTGGTGGTTGAGTGATTTATCTTTGTGCTGTATTCAGCTGTTAGTTGTTGAAAGTCATTTATCGAGCTTCTTCGTCATGGTTTGTTAAGTTCTGTGCTACCTTCCAGGTGACTTGTGTTCACGCAACATGAATCATGATGTAGAAACAGTGGAAGTGAATTCCATTGATGATTTTTGTGACGACAACGGCAGCAAGGATAACAGTTATGCCATAGGAGGATGTAGTGAAGAAGATGATGAAGCGAGTAACGATGACGACTACGAGTGCATAAAACGACCAGCCTTTTTAGTTGAAGGTGAACCTAATTTTGATTCTGGACCTCCTGAAGATGGGTTAGAATACCTTAGGCGTGTCAGGTACTATCCTTTTCCTTTCCCTCTCCTCTACTTATTATGTGCACTCTTTTGTTTGCTTCTTTTCTGTTGTCTGATCTGATGTTTACTTTGATAATTAAGATTGTTCCCATTGTGGTGTCAAACTCACCTTGGTTAAGTTGATACCTATAGCCTATATATAGTTTGAACAAGAACAGTTGGCATTGGGACTATTGTCACTAGAAAATTGTGTTACATGCTCTAGACATGCATGATGTTTAGTTTTTAAGACCTTGCTATACAGATCGAGAATCAGAGTAGCGTTTCACATACGTTAGCTGGAATGGCAGCCCATTACTGCATGCATGTTAGGTAGCTGACAGTCAATGCACTAAAATTTGTTGGATCTTGTATGTTTGTGTATCCGACGGATATGTGTGGCCGACCCCACCTAATGGAAAGTGGTTGTGTTGTTGTACTGCTCCAGCGGTCTTCTTCCAAGTTAGACTAGAGTTCTGCCAACCAGGTCTTAATGAGCTCTTTTATTATCTTCAACCCGAAAAAGATTTAAGCGTTATTGGTAGAGATGAAACTCATTAGACTTATATTCGATCTCAATCTCTTCTCATTCACCATTGTGGGGATTCGGGTATCATAGTCTTTTTAGTTTCTTTCCCATACAGGTGGGAAGCTTCACAGATGCCGAATGTGAAGGTGGCCAAACTTGATAACCGAAAATTCAGAAAGGAACGATCCGTTTATATGCCCCAGATTCCTGATATTGAGACGTGCCCGTTGCACTTGGCCCCTTCAAAGCAGTGGGAGGATGAATTCCTTGCAGATTTTTCAGAGCTTAGGCTGGTATGTATATATTCAGTATTCCCCTCGATATCCATCCTTGTTTGTATCTCGTTACATGTAATCCAAGGACAAGCTTTTTGAACC
Source organism: Dionaea muscipula (assembly GCA_028571145.1). Classification (NCBI taxonomy): domain Eukaryota; kingdom Viridiplantae; phylum Streptophyta; class Magnoliopsida; order Caryophyllales; family Droseraceae; genus Dionaea; species Dionaea muscipula. The sequence continues at coordinate 2,967 of JAOWBR010154205.1, forward strand.
CACCCCGTTGTTTCCGTTTATCTAATCTGGCCTCAGGCTCTGTCAAGCCTTGAGACTCCTGGCAATTCAGAGAGCAGCAGCAAGCTGGAATTCAGAGAGGTTGATGTCCCCACTCTGTCCACTGTGCTCGGCGTGGACTTGGCAACTCGAGTGAGAATGCTGAGGCGGCGCATACACCTGTTTGAGCAGGCCGAGGCGAGCCGTCTATCAAAGAACGACTCCATGTGGCTTTTTGCTCTTTGCGCAACGGTTGATGCTCCCTTGGATGCAGATACTTGTGCAGCCCTTCGTAGCCTGCTTCGGAAGTGCGCCAATGTCCTTGGTTCAAGATCTGAACTTGACGACGAGGTTGTGATGCTAAATATTTTAGCGACGATCTCTGGGAAGTATTTTGGACAGTCAGAAAATCGATAGATAGTTCCGCAGCCAGCCATCTAGTGGCTATGTATGGTTCTGCTTATTGATGTATGTAGCATTTGAAAGGAGCCAAAACAAAACCACTATGTAACCTTTGCTTTTAGTTGTCTGGTTTCTTTTGGTGTTGCATTGCATAGTAGGATCTGCTCACTGAAATAGATTAATGATCTGTTTAGATTGAGGTTAAATAGTAAGAAGAGGAGGAGAAGAGAACCATTCTATTACGGGCCTGGGAACGAGTGATAGGGTAAGCTATGGTTGATGATGATGAAGGCAACAGATGAAAGGGAAGAGGAAATCAAAGGAAAGGGAGGTAGGGAGTAGACATCCGGGAACTTGGGAGAACTAATTCTTTTCCATTCATGATTCATTTTAATGTTAATACGTACATAAATAATGCTATGAGTGATAAAATAGGCAACTTATTAGTACGAAAACTAGTGTATGGAATTTATATATTTGAAAATATTTTTTATTTTCATAATTTGAAAATATTTCTTATTAACCATTTTTGGGATCCTTAAGATATTTTCTTCTTTATTGGATATCGTTGGGTCATAATATTTTCCCCTCTAGATGATGTCCTTGTCCTCAAGGGCAAAAAAAGAAAACTAGAAAACTGAAGCCATAATTGTCTTGTGCAATAATATTAATGAATAAAAGTTGTTGAAGTTGATGGAGGAGGAAGGGGTGAAAGTAGGATTGTTGGTTCTTAAGAGCCGGTCTTGGAGAGGCAACAAGATCTGAAACTTGCTGGATAGGATGTTCAATGTTGCATGGTGATAAATGAACATCCCTTGACCTAGCTTGTGTGTTATATTGTCCAACTTCATCCCTTGGTTTGGCTTACGGGTCGGAAAACATTCCTCTTGTTTAAACAATTTTAGCATCAATTCATTATTCATAACCATCGATTTGAAGGGGAATGAAGAGAATGTGAAATTTTAATATTCATTTTACTTCCCTCCCCTTCCTAAGGTATGGAACTGGATTCGAATCGAATCGAACCGTGTCAAACGGTCTGGTTTGATCTGGATTCTTGTTTTTAAAATTTTAAAACAGTCCAGGTCTTCAAATTGATTTTATTATGTTAGGTTGGATCCGAATCTCATTATACAGTTCGATTCCACAAATAGGGGTGGACAAACGAGGTCGGCATAGACATTACCATCTTCATCTCTTAGAAGCCATTGTATACATATGCCAACAACCACGGTTAGGTTTACAAGATCCTAAGCCAGAAGTTTTGCCCTAATACTTGGAAAAAGTAGGAAAAAAGAAGACTCACTGAACGAAAAAAATGTGGAGCATATGATCTAGTGGAGGCAAAAAATGGCCGCAGTGGGGGCGGGAAGATTTCTGATCAGCGCTAGCTTCACGTTTCCACCCAATACACATGCCATCCTCGCGAAGGCATCAAGCTCCTTCTCATATTGCTCTTAAGTGAAGAATGAAGTGAAAGCCATGACCAAAGCTGCATTCCATTTCCCACAAGGGTCAGACAAGATGGTGTAAATACAACAATAACAACAACAATATGACTTCTTCCCACTAGATGAGATCGGTCATTCATATTCATAGGACACATACTCCAAAGATCCAACGAATATAGTGCGTTTATTATCGACTACCTAACACGCACTACTCGCACCCAATCCACAGAATAGGTTTGAGCTAAATAGAAATAACAAAATTCATCTCAAGAAATAGCAAGTGCATTCTTACCGATGGCTACCACCATCATTAGCGGAAGTGAGAGTGTCAGCTTGAGAAAAAAGAGAGGCACAGCTACCTGCATCAGTACGTCCATTCTTCAGATAAACAGAAGGGTAAGTGTAGTAGAAGAAATCCACAATGTATTCCGGTTCGAAAACAAAAAACGTGAAATAAAGAAGAAGAATTCCTTATGCTCTACTACGCTTCACACACATACATACATAACATTACAGTTTTATAACACTATCTAGCCTCCCAAGTGACTTGTTTTAGCATGTTCTCTTCAAACAGGTGACTGAACTTCCTTCAAGTTTAATCACAGCACTTGTGTGATTCCAAAAATTGAATTGGTTTGCATAAATCAAGTTAATAGAATTGTTTGACTAGTAGGACTAATTTGCAGTCTAGGACAAATGAGAAAGAAATTTGCTCTATCAGCCTCTCAAGAATTGTACTACGTGCCTATGTTGAGATCTTGAATGTAGAACTCAAAACCCTGTTGAGAAACACACTGCAGTGATGTCCTCAAAACCAAGATCTAACATAGAGCAACAATGGGTCCTCTTCTCTCAAGAACCAAGATTATCAAGAGTACTGGCGTTTTATGCCGAAAGAAATAGTCATCCAGAACTTCTTCGATATTATGGTTCTTGCATGAAAAATAACATGAAATGATCTAAAATATGTCATAGGTCATACTACATGAAGAGTAGATATAAACTTTTATAAATGTCATATTCACCTTAAAGAATCTATTCCAATCCTCTCCTTGGGCCAATGTTTTAACAGTATGAACACCCTCATTCCAGAAATAAGCAAGACTTCCAAGTATTCCTTTCATCCATGAGTCTGAGACTTGAAAACAAGATAGTGAAATCTCTTGCAAACCGAGACCAGCTCTGTCATAAAAGGGTTAACAGGCAGTTAGCACAACATGTTCTTTATAACTGTAAAGTCAACCGTTTTTAATTGATAAGATGATGCACCATCTCAAGAATATAAGGTGTCAACAGATGGTGCATCATAAAGCTTAAATCTTCACGTGATAATTGGCATATAATAACTACAGGCTAAAAAAATTATTTATAGATGACCACTCATATTGATTAACTGAAGTGAAGTTCATTCGACTTGTATGATTCATTGTTCCTTTCCCCAACGAATCTCACCGATAGTTACAATGTGGGAAGGATCAACCGCCAAAGGACCATCATGTCAAGCAATTAACCAGGAGCATTTGGTCCTCTTCTCAATTAAAAGGATGAGGAGAAATGCACCATATTTTACCGTCATTCCCCGGGGTGGCTTTAAGTTCATCTTAAAAGTCTGAAAACCACATAAATTTCTCACACGAATTTTTCCGTTTTTCCACTAAATGTTCAGTTCTTTACATGTGAATCGTAGAACAAATTCTTTTAGATAAAAATTTCCATCTCCTCAATCAAGATTCACTTGGAATTGATGATCCATCAGCCACCTAATAATGTAAGTGTCCTCAACGGTATAAATGAAAGTCTCTATTAATAGTTATTTCCTTAGATCCCACCATAAGACCATAAGCTATTCAAACAACATGTCATAAGAATATCTTTTAAATGGTGAAACCGATGCTTAAGTTTCTTCAGGTTAAGTCTAACTTTTGCCATTAAACTTTTGAACAGGATGACAAATACAAACATTCAAAGTCGGAAAATTTCACATCAGTGCTGCTTTCACTTTCAGTGCGTAATAATTAAACTATTTAAGTTGATGCAAGGAACAAGTCAAACTCTCAAATATCTGCTTTAGGGATCAAAATGGGAAATCAGACAAAACATGATTGGTAAATGAACACGGCCAAATAGATACCATACTAGCATGCATCATGATTGCATAAAGCCCTTATGGTCTCCCAAAAGAATCAAACTTCTGGACAAGCTTTTGAAAGCCAGTCAAACCAGATATGCAAATTTTTTCGATGAGAATGAAAAAAAATAATTTAAGAGACAGTCTACATACATCTAGGCAGAGGTCAGAAATTAATGGTCAATTCTATTCTAGCACTTACTTGTTCACCGCAATAATATTGTGCACAAAAATGAACAAGGTAGTGAGGAGTAGAATCTGAGAAGTGGATGAAATAAACGTCCTTCCCGCAAGAAAAATCCAGTAAAATAGCGCCACAAGAACAAGGAAATAGGCAAAAGTTTCCTTCTCATCTCTCCAAAGTAGTACATCAGCAACTGCGACATAGTTCAAAAATTAATTAAGGCAGGCAGATGAACACCCAGCAACATTTAATCCCTACCTATGGGCACTTAAAGAAAGAAGGAAAATGGTTCAATAGAACTTTTATTGCATGGACAAGGAGCTGGTTCATGGTCCAAAACAAGGTAGTCTCAGTCCTAATCTAAAGCAATGGCTGACAGAGATAACATCCTACAAGTCTTACCTACAGGAACACACCATTCAACAAATCAGTGCACTAACCAGAGGAAGGGAAAAGATAGTTGTATCACATATAGCGAACCAAAAAGATCCTCTATGTATGGGTCATCCTTGGAAAAGTAATATTCCCAAATTTGTTAGAAAAAATATCATAGAAACCTGTTTAATAGATTCAACCAACGGTGGCTAAGGGGAAGAAGGATATATATCACAGAAATAGAATGGGGAATGCTCTAAGATGCACCCTCCCATGACAATACTTCCATTTAGTTTGCGAAGGCCAGAAGTTGGAGAGTAAATATGACATGAACAAGATGGGAGTGTTCATCACTGAAAGACATCTGAAGACAACTTACCAGAAGCAAAAGTAAAGAAAAAAACTGCAGGATACACACCTTTTCCTCCTCCTAAAAGCTTCTCTGCTTTAGATTGATCATTTATGTCAATGGATCTCTTGCTCATTGAGTCATTGGCTAAATGAGAATATGACTGAATGGTTAGCCCAATGGCTTCCTGTGCATTGGTAAGCAACATCAATACAGACGAGTATAGTAGGCTCTAAATCAAATCCAAACATTGAGAATGAATCTTACACCTTCCTCTTAACTATCCAGAGTTGTTAATGCACACATAATTTGATCTTATGCCCTATCTAAGAAAGGGAACAAACCAAACTCTGATTCAGCAATTATTAGTCCCAACACCAGATGTTTTGGCTATTTATCAAGAATTGCTAAGGTTTCGAAATTGTTGGAATAATCCTTGTATGCTCTATATAATAAAGGAAAAAGGCTGCTAATTAGATTATCTAATAACGCACCAGATGTTTTTTGGCAACTTTGAGATCCAAAAATCAGTATCCCAGAAGCTCCAAATCATAGCTTTTCCAAGCTAAACACTAACAGATTCAGAAATATCATATCTGCTCTAAAAAGCTAAATCCCAAACAGCTATTGTGATCAATGCCACAAATCCATTACATCATTTTATTTTCTATGACGAATACAACATGGAATTAACCTAACACATACCAAGAAAAATGATTATGATGAAGCAGCAGAAAACAGAAAAGCACCTAAAAATCCAAATGCATCAAGAAAGCAGAACATGCCGAATGGCAAAGTAGTTCTAAATACTCTTTAAAAATTGTGCTTGAAATACCCAAGATCTAAAAGAGAAATGAACCATGAACAAGAGGACTCACTTCGAGTGAAATAATAGGCAAGTAACCAATCTGTTCCTGAGCTGCCGAGCAATTAAAAGTTTTAGTAAAATATCCTGAATGAATGGCAAAGCGCAAAGAAGCTAATTGATGACTAAATTCAGATCCCAACTGATCATAGAGCCACTTGATCAGGGGAAGCATGAAGGAGAGTACCCAATCCGGAAGTTTAATCACAGGCCTGCATTCATAGCCAGAAAATCAGGATTATAGTCATTCTTTCATACCGAAGCAACTACATCTTTTGTTTTTATGAAACCTAGGAAGAAAGAACAGCAAGTGCGTTACTACCAAGTTTTAATGAGAAAGTAGCAGGGGAAAACTAGATTATAACATAGGGACAAAATGATAGGTCACTGAGTAATAGAAGGTTAGCCAAGTACTGATCTCACAAATTGCAGGTAGATTAACAGCTTCTAACGACACTTCATGCTGCTAATTAGGCCATATACTAAGTTCATAAAGACTTTCTCAACCATCCAATAAAAAGCACCCACCAGAGGGCAAATGCTTTCTTCCCTTTTAACACATTGATTTCCTAAGAAAGAAGAAAAGACATGAGGAAGCTACAGGACATGTAGGCTGAGGACTGTGGCAAGGTAAAGCACCTTGTGTTCCTATATGTCCAACAATAACTAGACCAAGTGTGAGCTAGTGGAAAAATTAGACCTTATTAAGTAGAACCAAACTTTGTTTCGACGCACCTTTGATACCCCAAGCCTTCATAAATTCGAGAAACAAAGTCCCAATAGTTTATTGGCGCGAGATTAGTGATGTAAAATGCCTAAAAGTTATTAGAAAAAGAAGCTTTTAGTAACAAGTCCATTAGGGTAGACAAATAAGGTACAACAAAAAAGAAGATTCCAAAATACCGAAGTACCTTTCCAGCTACAGTTGTGGCCTTAGATATAAGCGCTTCGGCAGCACAGATATGTGCATGGGCAACATTTTCAACATAGGTGAAGTCACATAAGTTGTCACCATTTCCAAAAACAAACTGAAAGTGAGAAACCCATTAGACTAATGTATCCAAATATGTGCAATGATGGATAAATTAAATAAGAGAAAGCACAAAAGAAAAAGTTTTAGACCAACAAAAAGACAATGTTTTCTTGACTACCTTGTCTTGATCAAGTCAGTGATTATCTACATTGTCTTGCTACAACCACAATCAGATAATAGTTCATGCCACAAAATCTATTTGGAAAGGCGGTTCTCTAGACGCATTCTTGTTCAGAATGAAGAAGATATATCTTCCTTTGAACAGGAAAATCTGGTCACTTACTCCACAAGAGACAGTTACTACCACAGAATAGTGAAATTTCTTCAATGGAATTGCAACATTGTGTACCTAATTAAGCAAATAAGCAGGTTTAGTGTTTGCCTGTTGTGTTTGTGCCTATAGGCCATTTTATGTCTTGCTTTGGTTCTAAGAATTTGGAGTAATTTGTTAGCACATTTAGTGCAACCATGGCATGACCTGAAAAGCTTAGCAGCTGGTGCAACCCACAACATATGAAGGCATCTTATCGTAGCTTAAAGGATAAGGGTTGTTGTTGATGTGTAGTAATTGCTCTTGGAAACTCCTTAACGCTCCAATAGGGTGGTAATTTTCCAGAAACCAGTCCACCGATTCCTTTTGTTGGAAAAGTGGGAAGGGAGAACAGATGCCATGACCAGACCAAACAGGTGGAGGTGGTGATGAGTAAGGGGAATTGTTCATCGCAATTGCAAAAGCATACACATTTTGACTGCTTAGACTAGCAGTAAAACTGTCCCCAAATAACAACTACACAGTCCTCTTCTTCTTCTCCCATTAAAGTCCGTCATTTTCCATTGTAAAATCTACGCAGAAAACAAACACAAATGGAAAAGCCAAATGCGAAATAGAACGCTCTTAAACTTGCTCTGTTCCAAATTATGGGACCCTGTCATCATCAGCAGCGCGACCACTTCCCACTAAATAGGGTCGGCCACACATATCCATTGGACACATATCCACAGGATACATACACATAGGATCTGACATATATAGTTCGTTAGTTGTCGGCTACCTAATACGTACTGCCCAAACTTAATCCGGAAATTAGGTTTGGGCTAGGTAAAGTAATATATATAATAATATATAACACTACATATAACCAACTCATGATAGTGGGTAACATTGTATGATAATAGATAGAAACACATCTATGAAGTCCACAAAAAGAGCCAAAAATGGAACCCTATACTCTACTACTATAAATTCAAGAGAGCAGTTGGTCTGCATGAACATCCATATTTGGGGAAAAAGCAAGACCAATTGCTTCCGTATGTTCTGAAGCCAAGAAGTATATCAAAATTTATGTAATAAAAAGCCAAAATACAAACAGACTAGTTTAGAACGTGCCCGGTACCCAGACCTTAGCCCAAAAGGAGTTTGCTTGTTTCATTATAAAAGGCAAAACATATGGATCTGCTGGCCCAAAGACACCACTAGGCCGAAGCGCACATGTTAGAAGACCATCGAGGTTGTTAGCGTTCAAGACCAATAACTCTGCTTGAGCCTTAAAGTCATTCAGCATGTCTTCGAACTGTAATAAGGAAACTGATCAGCAGAAACCATTAAGGTCAAATAGAAATATTTCAATCAGAAGCATTCCACAAAATTCTTCTGAAAATGGACGGCTCACTTTCAAGGGGTACTTCAATGACTCATCAACGTAATGGACACCATGCGAACCATCAAATACAACATCCGCAGAACTGTTGAATACCATCCGTTTGATATTACACTCTTGGCATGCGGCAAGCACATTTCTTGTACCTGATTGTCAACATTACCCAATCAACACCACCTTAAAAAGTATTTTCATACCCTCGTGATTTTCCTTGAAAGAGCTTCCCGGATCAAAAAGAAATAAACAAGTACCTTGAACAATATACATATAGCATTGATACGGGTCATTTGCAGGTGAATCACTGCTGCCCATATGGAAAACAACATATGAACCATCCACCACTGCAAATTATGAAGTTCAAAAAAACAATATTAATAAGAAAGGGACCAAAATGAAGAGGAAAAACAATGAAAGTAAAAGCACAACTGTTAGCCATCCGGGTAGCTCAGCACACAAACAAATAGCACACATGTTTGAACACTGCGCATACTTCAACTCAAAAGCCTGTGATAATGGGATATGAGAAGTCCAAACATATATGCAACCCAATCTTTTTCAAACTCTTCTATGTGGAGAACTCAAACATGCTTTTTCTGAACAACAATGACAGAGGCAGCGGTATGGTGCCCAGCAGTCTATGGGCATGATATTCTTCTTTCGTTACAGGTTAGCATACTGAAGATGTTTCCTTACGAGGTATCAAATGCAATAGAACTCGCCACTACGAGTAATCATTGCATATCTTCGTTTCCATCCTCTGAAGGCGCTTAGTTCACCTGACCCTAGCTCATAGCTCCATAGCTCCACCTTATACGGTCTCTCAGCCCACCAAAGTGGTCAATGTTACGCAATGACAAAAAAGAGATGGCCTCATCTCAACCTCAATTACGTCAACACAATCGAATTAACCCAATCAAACGCTCAAATCCACATGTTCATACAGTGAGCGGAGAATAAGAAGCCGGATGCCACCACACACCACAAAGAAACATTTCGAGAATGCAAATATTCAAAAATCGACGAAGCAATGTAGATTTCAGTAACCTCGAACGAGCTGATCCATGTGGAGGACGTCGGCCTGAATGTAGGAGGCACGGCCATCGGATATTGCGTCGGAGAGTAGGGGATTCTGATCAGTCGTCTGCAGAGACGGAGCTGAGTCTGCGATGCGGACGATCCAGTTGCCGAGTTTCAGGAGACGTAGTACGAGAGGACGGCCGACGAATCCCAGGCCGCCGATCACTGCGCATGTCATCGGTTTCTGGTCGCCGAACTCCGTCATCTCTTCTCCGGTCAACGAAAAAGAAAAAAGGAGGCCCCGAGCAATAGCAGTAAAGCGTGGGGGTGGGTGGGGGAAAGGCCGGAGAGAGAGAGAGTCAGCGTGCCTTTTACTCCCTACTTTTTCGTCGTTATCTTTTGCAACGTGAACTACTTTGTGCAGATTGTGTAATTAACGGGGGGACATAAGAAGTGACATAAATAATAATGAGTTAATGGATAAGATATAATATCTAATTAATCTGTTGTTTGTTTGAAATAAAAATAATATGAAATTATTATTCGTCGGATAAAATTTATCAAAAAAAAATTCATCGAAAAAAATTTGTCGAAAAGAGTTTTCGGAGAAACCTTTCGATCGGAGAAACC
>JAOWBR010154216.1:0-13054 GCA_028571145.1 Dionaea muscipula
TAAACCAGTATGGCGACCAGAGTAGCCCCCTATGACAGACTCCGTCCAGGTCGTGCACAAGACCTAAGGACGTTGCGGCACACGGTAACCCATGTGGACGAAGTCGACCCCCGAAGGAGACATATCTCTCGAGCTTTAAATAAAACATAACTCCACATCCACCTCACCACAACTCACATGATACCTCTAGTCCACTCAAGAAAAAGAACATAGAAGGCCCACAAAACAACTATAACTATCATGCATAACCATCATGATTAAACAAGGGAAAGGCCAACTATAAAGATGAATATAACTCATCGAGGAACATACGAGTGGACAACAATGTAATAACATTCACTTAGCAGAGCATGAACTGCTTGAAAGGAGGTATCAACAAAGGTCTACGAAAGAACGACAATATATAAAAATATGGAAGTGGAAGGTAGGTAAGGATTGTGTGCACCTCTCACCTGGAATCCAGCTAAAGTCAACACGAGTTATGATCAACTACCACACTCCGTAGATGGTCACGTCACCAACTACGAGTCAACCAACAGAGGAAATCTCACTAAACAACCCATGCACGTAAACCATGCAAAACAGAGTACCAACAAGCTAAAAGATGCCTAAGCATGCCTCTAAGATCTTCCTAGACCAAAAGGAATCAATCCCGAACTCAACGGAAAAGTTAACCACGAACAGGGCAAATCGGTCGACCACTTTGATCCAAACTAGTCGACCGGTTGTGCTCTATAGGAAGGACTGAGAGGTCCTCAAAAATTTGGTCGACCATTCCTCCTCTCATTCGGTCGACCGGATGCCTTTCCAGTAGGAAATGAAGAAATAGATAGAGGGGCATCCAAAATGCCGGTCGACCGAAACTCACCAAACCGGTCGACCGGATTCGCCTGACGTAGAAACATGAATTCTGCAGAATCGGAGAATTTCCAAAACACCACCAAATCGAGAATCACGATACCTAGGCCAATCCAACTTCCAAAAGACACTAAAACATGTATAAACAAGTCACTAAAACCATCCTTAACATGCCCAATCAATCCATGATCAAATTAGGGTGAAAAACGGCAAAATGACCAATCATGAAAACGACAAAACGATGATGCATCACTTTAAATCCATTCCATTCAACATCGACAACGAAAACCCGACCGTCCAGCATGATCATCACCACTCACAAATCTAAATCACGCCATTCATCCAATTAAATGCAAAACCAAAAGAAAACTAACCTTGAGTCAAAACCCGACGAATCCGGTCACAAATCAACGAGCGTGCGACCCTCCCCTTCATCTCTAATCAACCGGCAACAAGAGCACAAGAGGGAGGCAATCCATCAATTCATCATCATCATCAAAACCCCCAAATCAAAAGGGTGAAAGGAAGAGAAAAGAAGGGGAAAGAATACCGTGGCGAAGAAGATGACCCGACAAACATCCCTCTATGGTTCACCCCCGGTCGAGCGCCGGCCCTCTCCTCCTCTACTGCTGTCGCCACTGCTATGGTGAGGGAAAAAGAGATGGAGATGGTGAGAGAGGGAGTGAGTAATGTGCGTGGGGGAGAAGAAGAGAAGAGAGAGAAATCGTGGGGGTTACAACATAGGGATTAAATACCAAAATTCAATTTTAAACCCAAGGTGGGTAAAACCGTCAAATCCTCTCTTCATTAATGAGATAAAAAATCTCAAAAAGAAATAAAATGCACCCTAGAAGATCCGAACCCGAATCCTCCATGAAACAAATCCCCTCATCCGCTTCCACTAACCGGTCGGGCTAAGTGGAAGTCTCAAGGATAAAACAGCCCGACTAATTTAAAAAGAAACCGAAACAGGTTATTACACCTAGTGTTAAGCACTAAATCAATGGCAAACTCGACCTCCCTATCTGGTGGCACACCAAGGAGATCTTCGGGGAAAACGTCTGGGAACTCGTTCACAGTAGGGATGTCCTCAAGTTTCTGCTCCTCCCTCGGAGTCTCCATGACGTAGGCTAGAAATCCTGCGTAACCCTTCCTCAACATCTTCTGGGGTTGCAAACAAGACAACAACCCAATTGGAAACAACTTCTTCTCATCCTCAAAGATCAACTCAGACCCATCTGATAAGGTAAAAATCACTCTCTTTCCATGACAGTCTAGCGTAGCATTGTGCCGTGCCAGCCAGTTCATCCCTAAAATCACATCAAACTCACTCACATCCAAAGCAACTAAATCATCAGACATGACACGATCATAAATAATGACCTTATAGGCATGACAAACAAAATGCAACTCCACAGAAGGACCAACTAGTGTCGCCACTAACAAACCAACATCCAATGCATGCATGGGAACAGGAAGAGAACGTAGAAATTCTGGTGATTCAAATGAATATGTGGCACCCGAATCAAAAAGAATTTTGCCAGAAACTGAAGAGATGATCAGCGTACCTTGCACCATGGATGGAGAAGTCTCGGCCTCCACCAGAGTCAAGGTGTACACTCTGCCAGGAATCAATAGCCTCTCAGCTACCACTGCCACTCCCTTATCCTTCTTACTAGCAGAAGAACCTGACTGTGCTGGCTTTTGAACTGAGCCAACCTCTGAAGTCACATGTGTTTGCTTGTTTTGGCCCTGCTGATGAGAGGAATGAAACTGCCTTTACGAGCCCTGAGACCCTGACTGGCTGGACTATCTACCACCCGATCTGCACATGGCTGCGATGTGCCCCAACTTACCACAGGTATGACAAATGATAGGTCTCTCATCGCATGTGTAGCCACGTGAGTGGTTCCTACTACATCTCTTACAAACTGGGTGCTGCTTGAAACTAGAACTAGAACCACCTGACTTGCCGCTGTTGCTATGAAAGTTCTTCTTCTGACTATGACTACTCTGCTGCTGACTCTGACTCTAACTCTGGGCTGGATCCTCTCTAGTCCTCTTCTGCCCAGACCCCCTAACAACAATAAATGCATCCTCCAATCTGGCGGCATGCTGAATCATCCTGATCAATGTAGTGTAGTAATGGCTACAGAGGTAGACCAACAGCTCCGAATCCATGCCCCTCTCAAACTAGAACATCTTGTCCTCCTCTTCTCCAGCAGCTCTGGAGCAAGTCTGCCTAGCTCAATGAACTTGGCTTCATACTCTGCAATCTTCATGGAACCTTGCTTAAGTGCCAACAACTCTGCCTTCTTCTGAGCTCTGAAGTGGGTAGTGAACAACTTCTGCTCGAACACAACTACAAAATCCTCCCAGGTCGGCTCCTCACCCTGAGCATCAAACTGTCTCTGGATCCCACGCCACCCGAACCTCGCGGTCTCCTTTAGCATATAAGTGACATGTGATACTCGGTGCTCTGGCAGACACCCGATCCTCTGCAAAATCTTCTTAATCTTAATCAGCCAGTTGCTTGCCTCAACTACATCTGGTGTGCCGGTGAACTTGGGCGGATAAGCACCCACAAACTGGTCAAATGAGCGAACCTGAATCTCCTCTGGCGGTAGCACCACCGTCGCTGCTCTAGGTGCCACTGGTGGAGCCGGTACTGCTAGTGCCGGTGCTACTGGTGCCGATGCAGCTCCTAGCGGTGCCTGCATCTGGACGAATCGCTGGTATTGTTGAAATCTCTCCCACTCCTCATGTGAGAGATTCTGAAACTCTTAAAATCTCACCTGCTCATCCGGCGCCAGTCGAATAGTAGCTGTCCCATCTTCTAGGTCAACTACCATATCATGAGCGCCCCGCCGAGGCACATCTCAGATGACTGTGCCAAGTGGCCTTGGTGGTTGCCCATTCCTCGCCTGAGTGTTGGACGAGGTGGCCTGAGCATCAAACCCGCTTCTCAATTGCATCATGTCTTCCCAAACACCAAACAACTTCCAATTAATCAAAAAGCATTAAGAGAATCGAAATGCTACAAAAAAGAAAAACTAAGGCGCGCACCAGATGTGCTCTATGACACAATAAATCAGATCATGCACTAAGAAATCTGAAAGCACAAATGAAACTAAAACGTGTACCTCTAGCAGATGCCGAGAGACGGGCGTCTTTTTAGCAATCCCAAAATCAAACACACAACCTTTTAAACCACACAAGGTCTAGTCTAATCCCCAAAAGAAATTAAACTAAACTTGGCTCTGATATCACAAATGTCATACCCCACCCTGGGTGGACCGGCGTACGACCCGTGGACCCTACCACGACCCGTACATGCCTAAACCCAACCAAACCAAATGGTCAAAACACTAAAGTCTAGCATGCAAGAACTAATCGGAGTCTTAAAACTAAACCAAATGGCAAGAGAAACAGTTTAACCAATCATCAGAGTGAATCCCAAATCATAATCCAAAGGTCCAACTGACCATCCAAAGTAACATGGCAAATTGAATCTCAAAAACATCAAAAGTGCGGAAATGAAATCATAATCATCTCAAGCATCTATAAAACTGAAATGACAAACAATCATAAAATCAACCCTAAGAGGTCGTGAGTCCGACTGCCGAAGATCACTAACCTGCAAAACCGTTCATTTGGAGGTGAACATAGGGTTAATAGAATATCGAGATCATGCTAGAGAAATAAACGGTGCAGAGTTCCATGAGGGTGTGGGAGTGGTCTAAGTCTAATGTAAGATAATACCCCTAACACCTTAACCCGCAGTGCGAAAGTGCTAGGGAATCAACAGGAGGGGACCACCCACCACTAGGATCAAATGTAACTCCTGAAATGTCAGAAAGAAGCATATGACAGTAATACGATGCAATAGTATAAAAAGCAATAGTATAAGAAAAATAAAGAACAGCTTGTCATACTAACATAAGGCTACAAGTCACGAATATAAAACAGGAGGTAACATGATATGAGAAATATAAATAACAATAACAACAGGGAACAAGTCCAATCACACTCATATCATGAATCCTTAAACCACGTGTGCGTCTCGTGTTACCGCACACCAACTCCCAAGAAACAGTATGTCTCACTACGTACATGAGTACCATATAATAATAAATCAACGGTAGCACCCATAGTCTACCACATAATAATACAATATACGGTACCACCCTAAGTCTACCACATACACCAATGGTAGCACCCGTAGTCTACCACATTGCCATCTCAAGTCGCGAAATAAGGGATATCCCGTCAAACCATAGGTGTAACCAGTATAGCGATCGAGAATACTGCGCCACGGCAGGCTCCGTCCAGGTCGAAGCCGTCATGAGTGGCATACCTAAGGGCTTTGTGATACATGGTGTCCCGTGTGGCCGAAGTCGACCCCCGAAGGAGACATATCCCTCGAGCTTAAAATAATATGTCACATGTACCTAATCCACATCATCACAACTTATCATCTCACATGATACCTCTCGTCGACTCACAAGAAATAAGGTCAACTAAAGGCCAGCGAAAATAACAATAACAATGATCATGGGAAAACATCAGGAAAAAATTATAGCACAGGCCTACAATATGTCATAAGCACAACATGAGAGTGAACGACCATACACAATAATAATACGACAAAACAGAGCATGCACTGTACATATGAGGTATCAAAGAAGGCGAAGAATGAATAAACAAAGAGGTGGAAGAAAGATAAGGTCGTGTACACCCCTCACCTAGAGTCCAGCTAAAACCAAGCACGAGCTAATCCAAACTACCAAACTCCATAAACCGTCACTGTTGACACTAGATCGTTGGGGACGCTCGGGCTGGAGCGTAATGACTTTGGGCGTGACACCTCAGGGCGAGTTCGTCCTAGGCCGCGGCCGGTGCTTCGGTTTTCTAGCTCGTCCTGGGGACGGACGAGCCCGTGATAGATAGCGTGCGTACTAGATACAGATCATATTGGTGTGTCCTCGGCCAAGGATAAGCAAGGAGTGGCCCTTTTTGGACGTGGTTCCTAGGCCTAACCATATGATGTGTACGTGGCCAGTTAAGGTAAGGGCCATGAACTTGGCGGTTATCTGGGCAGTTGAGGCATAATTCCCGGACGTGGGCGTAGGACAGGCTATCTCTGACGGTTTCTATAGCAGTTAGGCCACGACTAGGGAAGTTCACCCACTTTCTAGGACGTGGGTAGTTCTTGTATAACTGTCCTTGTAACCGCTCTTAGGGGGTATTTGTATGATTTTCAGGCTTTGTAACAGGGCAACAATTATCATCAATCAAACATCTATCTTTTCAGTATCATTTCTTTACATTTTGCCCTAGACTAGCAATTCGTAGACTTAGCATTAATCACCAACCGAACCCATTTCGATTACCTGACATAGAGTGGAATCCTCCTCCGAAATTCGTTTTCGGCGATCGCAGGAGCACAACTAGTCAATATCCTTTGGTAATCAACAATCACGTCACCACCTGAATAATCAACCAAGTGAAACACTTACTAATACTTCTAGAACACCTCACTAATGATGCTAAACGTCCCACTAATAGTGTTAAAACACACCAAACACGTTTCCTAGAACACAAAGCACGAACCGGGAATCGAAACAAATGGAAGGGAGTTGTGAACAGTGCAATTAGGCTTATTACGATCATAATTATAGGCAATACGACCGTAATGCCTCTCAATACGACCGTAAATCCTTTGGAGTTATGACCGTAACGAGACCCGTATGTATGATCCCAGTTTCCACTTTTTGGGAATGTTACGACCGTAATGCCTAGGGCATTATGACCGTAACGGTCCCCGAACCCAGAAAACCTGTAGAATTCTTCTGCATTTGCTGCACAACTAACACCAATCATCTACACGATTTCCAAATAGAAAGACAACACTCTAATGGCATCAAAACAAGCACAAACGACCCACTAACCAGCCCTCAGCACACTTTATCAAATGGTTATCATTCTAGGGCAAAAAGACGATAAAAATGACAACCGAACAAAACCGACATGAAAAAAGTCTACACGACTCAACGATCACCATCAAAAACATCAACACAGCATGTCACAAACGTCACTCAGCCCCATACAAAACCAGAATCGAGCCACGATCAAAATAGGGCAAAAATAATAAGAATCAAACCTTTAAATCGATGAATAACGAACCCAATCACAATCCAACGTCAAAGCGATCCTCTCCTCATCTATGATCAATCAGCAGCCAAGAAAACAAAAGGGATAGCCGCCTAATCAGAATCATCACCATCAACACTAAAACTAAACCCTAATCGAAAGAGAGGGAGAAAATCGATCATCGAGGACTCACCGTTGCACCAACGGTGACCCGATTGATGTCCCTCCATGGTTCAAGCCAAGCCTACCACCTCCTTGGATTGCCGCAGCTGCTGTTCGCACACCAGGGAAAGGGAAAACGATGGAAAGAATGAGAGGGAGAGAGGAAGACGTGAAAAGGAGAGAAAGAGAGAGGAAAAAGAATGTGTGGGTTAGTAATGGGAAATTAAAATCAGATTAATTCCACTAATTAAGGGAGGGGCACAAAGGTCTTTTCCTCATCCCATTAATGGGATAAAAATCTCAAAGGAACCAAAACGCTCTCCACAGGATACGAACTTAAATCATTCAAACATTAAATGAATATGTCGTCACCTCCTCCGGTCAGGCTAGCTGGTTTACTTGAAGTAAAACGAACCCATTTAAAATAAAAATGACAAGGTCATTACAACCTATCTCTTCTAAGATTGGATTTCAGATTAAAATGTTTGTCTGTGATTTATATTTCTAAGCATGTTCCTAGATTATAAGTTCATGCTATCATGTGTCTCATGTTCCTGACCATGTCCCTGAGATCTAGATCTCGAAGTTTCATTGGAAACTGATTTGTCTTGAAACAATAATTCATGAAAACTGCTTTTAGAAACTGTTTTGAAACCTGGATGTTTTATTGAATGCATGCCCTAAATGAAATTGGTTGATCAATAATGTTCATGCCAGTGTATGAAATTGATTCATGTGAGTCTAGAGATTGATGCCTACTCCATGAACCTAATTGCATGATTAGTATAACACATTTAACATTTTGTTTGTCATCATCAATGGGAAATTTGTTGACTTGATTTTGTGTGATGATTTACAAACAATGTTTTCATGTATATACTTGTGTGAATGAGCAACTTGATCGAATGTGATGATTGGTTGATGTTGAATGAATGTGAATGATTGTATGTCATGTGTAGTGGTTAAGTCTAACGAAACAGGGTGTGGATCAGTCATTGCTACAATGATGTTTTGAGCCACATGGAACAAGGTAGGAAACACTACGAGCTGTTTGGTTGAACGATTATCATGGACTGCCCGAGATTTGATTAAAGTGGGTAAATTAATTTTCTCAATTAAAGTTTTAAATTTGATTAAGTGGATTATTTTACCAAGAATAAATTTACTTATTTTAAGGTAATTTATTTTAAATCTTTTCCACTTAAAATAGATTTTTGCATAATGAGAAAATATATTCCTTGATCTTATCCACTTAATAACAAATCTGATTTTTATTTCCTTGAATTTAAATTGTTTTAAATCAAGAGAAAATGAGATAATATTAGATTGAGCATCTCTTCACTGTTGATTCTTTCAAAACCAAGCTATAAATAGCAAATGGAAATAAGTTTCCCACAAAGATAGGAATGGATATCCATCCATCCTGAAGACGAATTTGCTCTGGCTAAACAAACTGGTCGCCGTTGAAGAAACGTGGAAATTCCAAGCTGAAGACGTGGAGCACTTGCGCCAAATTCCAAGCCCATGACTATGACCATGAAGATCAGTTGGTGGGTAGATATCTCCACTCCCTCCATGTATAAAAGACATCAAATGGTGGGAATCCAACTTACGCCTCCAAGCAAGAAGAATCCTACAGTGAGCTACACCATTCCATATACTCTGTGCAAGGATTCATTTGAGTACATTGAGAGAACCAAAGAGAGGCCACAAGTTATTGGAGTTCATCAAAGAAGAAGAAAGCTACTGGAACATTGATGCTACAGACCCGAGTTCCTATACATGTTCCAGTTGAACACTGTTCGGTAAATTCGACCTTATCTGCTTATTGTAGAAGTACTGAATAAGGTACTTGTCTATTGAATTTGTCATTGTAATTAGCTTCATTCTAGAGGTAGAGTGAAGGGAAGAAATAGACAGAGTAGCCAATTGGGGTTAGACTTGGGTAAGTCTAAAAGTTAGGGGTTACGACCTAGTGAAGTGTAATTCAAGTGAGGTTAGGGGTTACGACCTTGTGTAAGTGTAATCCGAATTTTTCTCGTCGATAGTGCACTGAGTTAAATCCTACCGAGGTGTAGGTCGTTTTTTTCTCTCCTTGAGCAAGAGGGGTTTTCATGTAAAAATCCTTTTGTGATTACTTTATTTTCGCATTTCATTTCTACAAGGAAATTTATCCTTAACGGAACACGTCCTAGAATGTTATCCTGTTTGCATGTTTGGTGTTCAATTAACTTTGATCTGGAATACCACCTGGAACACTGAACCATTCTACTTTTAATTTAAGTAGTTAATTGCTTTAAATTTTTAAAAGTCTCAATTCACCCCCTCTCTTAAGATAGCTGCATTACTCATCTATAATAATAGCAAATATACCCGCCAGGGTGACTAACCACAGTCGTTCAGCGGTCAAATTAATTAAGTTAATTTTCCGTGTACTGTGCTACGGTTACTAGAACAGTGGCAAGCAGAGGTGTCGTATCCTCAAGGACCGTCGTTTAACTACCTAGATCTAATTAATTCTTGTTTTAAGTCTAAAGAGGCTGGTTGATTGATTTTCAAGGTTTCACTAAAATCATATGGCAAGCAGGAAAGAAATAAAATAAAATGAAATAAAAGTTACGCACGTGAAGTGATGATTGATAGGAAAAACGGTCTAGAGTCCTGATTCTACTCTGTGTTCATTTTAATCATTTAACTGTCATTCAATTTCCTATTGAATTAATATTTGGTTACCCCTATCGCGGCATAGACTATCTGGCTGCACACCCTAATCACAGGCTGTCAGTGGGCATAATCTATCTCAGGATTCAGTGGTACCTATGAAGTTCAATTCCTACAGCATGCATAAAAATTTCTCATCTAAGAAATTCAAACAGGCAGTAAAAATTGCAGGAATAATTCAATCAAATGATAGTCTTGAAAATGAAGATAAAATCAACAGAGTATACATCAGGACATCAGACACAGGGAAATTAGCCACACATGTTGCTCAATTTATTTACAGGATTCGTTCAAGACATAGGCATGAAAATAAACAAATGCAAAATGTGCCTAGAATGGTACCAAGATGACGAATCCTCTCCGGAATGATACTGGCAGCAGCACGCGCAGATGGTGGCGAGGTGAAGAGCAGCAACACAACGGTTGTGAAGAGGTGAAGACCTCAGGCTTCTGTCCAGATTGGCCCTCCGATCCTCCTCCTCGATCTCCCATACGTCCACCTTGAAATCACCCTCAAATCGCCCTCCAAAGTTTTTGAGAAAGAGTGGACTGAAGTTGAGAGGAAGATGTCCCGATCTGACGCTGCGAATTCTTCTAAAACTCTATCCGGGGCTTAACATGACCATGGTGAACCAATAGACCCGTGGTAAATATCGACAATACAGTCGTGTTGAGGAAATACACACATGATGAATATGTGCAATACGGTCGTATTGAGTAAATACACCCGTATTGAATACGTGCAATGCGGTCGTATTGAGGAAATACACTTGTATTGTCGTGGTGCTAGCAAAACCTTCTGCGGACAACTCCTTGTCAAAGTTTCCAACTTTGAGAAGGATATCTTCGACCATTCACCGGGGGATCCTTTCGGACTAGTCAGCCAGCTATAGGGTGACTGACGTGGGCTTCGGCTCTAGCAGACCAAGTTGTATATACACTGAGTATGGGATCAGGTTAACACTTGCCCCCAAATCTAGTAAAGCGCGATCAATGAAATGATCCCCAATAGTGATTGGTATCGTTGGAGTTCCAGGATCTGGCGGTTTAGGGGGCAAGTCAGAACAAAACATGGCGCTGACCTGTTCAGTGAGGAGAACCTTCTTAGGTTCCTTTTCTCGTCTTTTATGCTTTTGCGTGCAGTGGGCTTTTACAAACTTGGCGTATGCCGAAATCTATTTATTCGCCTCTAGAAGGGGTATGTTGACTCTGACTTATTTAAACACATCCAGAGTATCCTCCATAGATGTTCCCTTCTTACGGTAAGGTGATGATGAGTTCAGGTAAGAGGGAAAAGGAATCTTAGAAACATAGGATTCAACAGTGGATTTCTTAAAGGTCAAGGCTGAATCAACTTTGAGCACAGGTGGCTCTTGCGTAGGCGTAGGGTTTACCAGATCATCTGCTAATTCTTCATCATATAAGGGAATGTGGTCTTCTTCCTCAAGCTGTGTACCACGCCTTACTTTACCTTTTCCTTGGAGAGGTCGAGTATCGACTTCCTTTCTGTTACGCAGGGTTATTATTGTCTACACCTCCCCTTGGGCCATATTGTTTATCGCTTGTTGTCCTCTAGGAGATTAGATAGGCTGACTAGGTAGTCGTCCTTCCTTCCTTCTATTTAAAGCTTTAGCTATCTGCCCCATCAGAGTTTGCAGCCTTGTGATTGACTGCGTATTCGTTCGCACCTGTTGTTGTGTGTTTTTGAACTCGCCTAGAATTTGCGAATGTGCACTAAAGGCCTGGGATTGCTTCTCTAAAATATGTGATTGCTTATTTTGGGCTTTAGACATCACGCTTAGGGCCGAGAGCACGGAGCTTTCAAAAGCTGAATTTGTAGCAGGTGAGGTGGTTGGAGATTGTTGTGGTCTGGCAGGTACATTTTGGTTCGTAAAGTTTTGGGGTTACGATGTCTGCCCTGTGAAGTTTGAATGGTCCCGCCACCCATGATTGTAAAGGTTCTGAGCATTATAAAATCCATGGGCAGCATTAACCTGATCTTGAGCTAACCTAGGAGCTAGTTTAGTTGTTGGACAGACCGAGTAGTGATACGTCGGACTCTCGCATATGACATAAGGTTCAGCGTGATAGACTACTTGCGGGGTGGTGGCGTTCGTTTTAAGCAGCAACTACAGCTTTTCTGAAATGTCGCTGAAGGTTGTGTCATTAGGTGTTTGGAGTTCATTAACTCCTTGAGCGACATGAGTATTCACCTTCTCTTTCCTTTCAAATGAAGCCTAATACTGTGAGGTCTCACTCATCGTTTCAAAAAGTTTCCACACATCGTTCTCATTCTTAGTTAGGACCGAGCCTCCAAAGGAGGCATCGACCATTGGTTGATGTTCTAGTAACAGGCCATACCATAGTAGAAGCATTGCACCAACTGTCATTTCATAATGTCATGGTGGAGATTTGTGAATGAGATCACTGAACCTCTCCCATGCTTCGAAAAGTGGTTCATTATCATACTGGTGGAAGGTGGTAATCTCTCGGCGATAGTTGAGAGACTTCCCTACAGAAAAGTACTTATTTAAAAATGTCGCGCCCATTTCCTCCTAAGTTCTAATTGACTTAGATGACAAGTTGTTAAGCCAATGTTTTGCATGGCCTCTTAGTGAGAAGGAGAACAACAGTGTCAATACTTCCACAGGAAAATTGTTGATCCGAAGAGTTGAACTTACAGAAGCAAATATGGCCAAGCGTTGGTACGGGTTCTCTTTGGATACGCCATTAAAAGTGGGTAACGATTGGATGGTTCCTGGCTTAATCTCGTATTGAGTTGCGTTTATAGCTGGCAGCTCAATACATGATGGGACCTCATAAGTTTTTGGGACAAATCGTACGTGTAGTGCAGCTTCCCCTCATTATTGCCCCCACCTAAATTCCCCCGTCGTGTTGGTGGTTTGTTATTGGCTCCATTAAGATTTTTTAGATTTTCTGGTGGATCAGCCATTGTTGTTTTATCAGAATTCTTAGTTCTGCGTGTCAGACCCCATCCCGGGTGCGACCGGCTCGTGACCCGTGAAGATCATTCACTTGCCACGTAAGCCTAAACCGAAACCCAAATCAATGGGAAAGGTACTTGATACTCCCGGAAAAAACCCCAAGAGTAATCACCAAAGTCCCGAAGAGAACCGGGTCCGAGAAATCCGGGCAGAAG
>JAOWBR010154227.1:7961-22323 GCA_028571145.1 Dionaea muscipula
ATTTATATGAAGAAATGACTATTAATTAGGATGTTTTCTCAAAATATATTACGGAAATTCATATATATCGATACAGTAATATTTTTTTTAAAAAAAATATAGATTCTTAATAAGTATTTATAAAATTACATCATTCAGTTTTTTTTCTTTTATTTTCCAAATAAATTCTCCATAAAAATTACCCACCTCGGAAAAAAAAACACAAAGTCGCTCCCTCTCCAAACTCCTCCCCCACCACTAAAAACAGCCCGAAAAACAGGGAAGAAAAAAGAGAAAACAACCAAGAAGAGAGAAAGGAACTTGAAGGAGAGGGAGAGGGAGAGGGAGGAAGAGCACGTAATGGAAGAGTTCCGGTCATCGTACCACCAATCACACGGCGGTGGTGGCCGGAGGGTTGAGTTCATCGGCGATCATGCGACTACAAGGATCGACAACATGTACGTGGCTCGCTCTCGATCCCGCGAACCTCCTTCCTCATTTAGGATGCGCAAGGCGTCGATGGCATCGTCATCTTCCCCTTCCTTGATGTCTTCGGTGAAGATGTGGTTCGGTAACCCGGAGATGAAGCGAAAGAAGAGGGTGGCGAAGTATAAGATATACAGCATTGAAGGGAAGATGAAGAACTCTTTCAAGAAAGGGTATCGCTGGCTTAAGAGAAAATGCCATCGTATTGTGCACGGCTATTGAAATTGAAATTAAATAAATGACCCAGCGAACAACAGTTACTGTGCATGCAATTTGCTGTTATGTTTCAAAGTTTGAATCCAATCATCAGTGCAAATTTAATCTGATTCTTCTCTCTTTAATTTCCTTTTTGTCGCCGCCAATCGACCCCTTCGTTATCCCCTTTTGCATATTTGATGATGGTTAAGATCAACATAATTTAATTACAGAATATGCACACGACCGTTGATGAAAATTTCTTTAATAGTTGTAACTGAACGTTTTGACCGTTATATTTTTATGACATTTCAATATCATAAATTTATAATGAAATCAAAAGAGAACTACAATAATTCAAATCAAACCAAATTCCCAGTCAAAAAATCTCAGGAGAGCAACACAGCAACAATTCAAATTACTCACTCTTCCTAAAGCAAGAGTCTGATTGGCTATTACTAAAGCAAGAGGGATATACATATCTCCCGTATTACTGTATTAGATATACATCTTTCATATACGTCTTGGTGTATAAAATCACTATTAAAAATATATTATGTTTAATTAAACGTGGGACCAACAAAAATTAATACCCTTATATCTTATTTTTCATTCATAACTAATACGTCTTGGATGAGCCCGTGAGATACTTGCGTAACGCGGGATATTTGATTGAAAAAGGAAGGAGAAGAAATGCAGCGAGCAAAGCAGACCAGGGTATAAAAGGAATATAGGTTTTGACGATCCACGGCCACGCTCACGCTCACGCTCTCGCTCTCTAGCAAAGAGAAGAAAGAAACCCCGAAAAATGGAGAACAACGAGGAGGATTGGGAGATGGAGAAAATGAGATTGCTGAGCTTGGCTCTCGACTTCGGCTTCGACGACGAATCTGCTCGAAAATGCTTGGATCGTCTCATCTGTCTCTACGGTAAATTTTCTCCCCCTTATTTGCAGACTTCCTAAATCCTAATTTATTCTTGTCATTATCCCTCGTTTCTTCAACTGTCGCAATTCTCTCTGTGCCCTAATGCTTTCAGATTTTCCCGATTCCCTGCAATGTTTGCGCTTCTATTTCTGCGATGTTTGTTTTTATTGCAACCGGTGTGGTGTGGGTAAGATATTCAGAGGAGCCTAGACCCACCAAGTAGGCTTAGAACTATTATAACTCAAAAAGTAGCTAATGGGTTAAGTGTCCTTGTATATCATCACTCTTTTTTCCTCGTCCTTGGTGTGGGTTTCTCCATAATTCAGCACATGTACAGAACGATCTCCCCTCACTTGTGAATCCATCATATGGGTGCACTCCCCTTGAACCAACACACGCCGGTGTCACTACCTTTGAGTGTATCCTTGTTTGTTGCGTTTGCCCATGTAGAGTTAGTAGGAGTCATCGGTAGATGATCGACACCGGAACATTAAGCAAGTCCCAAACGAACCATTGACAAGTGAGAGTCATCGGTGGATGACCGACGGACACCAGAACATGTCCACAACCTCCTCCTCCTCCCCGATGTAGATTTCTCCTCCCTGACATCCACTACATGTTATCACTCTTTTTTTCCTCCTCCTTGATATAGATTTCTCCTTAACTTATCACATGTCCACAACAACCGGTGACTCAATACCGGGGGACTAAACGAAGTGTGCTAAATGGTCTTAAAGGCCGAGTGTCAGTCTCTCGAGAAAATGGAGAACCGGATTTGACTTAGATGATTGGTTTCTGCAATTGTTTGTTTCTAATAAACCTAGAGATATGAGTGACTAATAATGATCATCCCACTTCTTCACTTATGACCGTTGCCCGCAATCCACTTGAAAAGCCAATAGCCATCAACGATGTCCCATTGATAGAAAATGTTTCCCTTGTGTTCTTATCCGATATAAGAAGTCAAATTATAAGGTGGTCTTATAAGATCTCCAAGCACTGAAATGTCTCCATGTAGTAATCTTGCCAGGACAAGACACACAATTCAGTAACTTTTATAAGGGGAGGATAAAACCCCCAACATAGTCTGAAGCTTTTCTTTGGTCATATAAGTTTGAAGTTTATTACAAGGCTAACATGCTATGCACAAATTGGGGGATTGTGCTTGGTTGATAATCCTGCAATGCCAACCAGCACTAGGTTTTGACTTTTAATCACTATCCTTGCAGTGAAACTAGTGGATTCCACTGGAGCTTGACAAAATATTTCATTGCAAATGATAGAACATCCTAGTTAGCTTTGTTAGTTTAGTAAACAACAATGATATATTTTGTCGCTCTTCCTTTTCCCAATTTTTTCATCCGAATATTTTAATTTCATCTGTTTTTTTTTTTTTTTGTAAAATTTTACAGGAGATGATGGAAAGGATTTCATAACAGTGGAGCATTGTGGTGATGATTTTATTGCAATGTTGGCGGAGTCAATGCAAGACACTGAAGAGTGGGAAGATCTACAAGCAATAGAAACTGAAGCTTGTGGTGCTTTGAGTAGCTTGTTGAAGAACGATATCCTCAAGAGCGGAGTGGATGAAAGTAATGGCAGAACACGAGTAACTGTGGCGGAGGACTCATCTGTAAGCCAGAAGCATAAAAATGTGTTGATTGTGGATTGTTCTAGTGACAGTGAAGAGTTAGAGTTTGAAGTGGTAGATCGAAACTGCTTTACGCCTTCTACATCTGCAGTAAGTTTACCTCTTAATCAGTTAATCTCTCATAGAAAACTTTATTAGCATTGTCTTGATTTGTCCTCAGAATCGAGAGTGGTAAACATTGTTATAAATGTGGATCTTTGCTCCCCATGCCAACTTCCCTTTCACAGTTTCATATGATATTCTACCCTCCAAGGGAAATGACTTTCATCGCATGAGTAAATCTTACGGCTTCCTGATATTTATTGTTTTGATTTGCAAAGGGCTATAAAAGTAGTGTGACTCAAAGTACGGTTCCATCTGTCCGCAAGAAAAGGGCACGCTTTCAGACATCAGTTGAGGAAAATGGAATGTTAAGTTACGATATATTGAAGTCCTTGGATGATATTGAGTTGGCAAATGTTGTAATATTTGGTCATCACTCCTTTCGTCCGCTGCAACATCAGGCGTGCAAATCATTTTTGGATAAGCAAGATAGCTTTATTCTTATGCCAACTGGTGGCGGAAAAAGTTTGTGTTACCAGGTTAGTTCTCTTGCTTTTCTCTGAGAAATGATGGGAATTTTCCTTCAAGAACAGTAGTTGCGCACCATGAAATCATGTCCACATATTTGCTTTGGCTGCCAATTTCTACATATTCTTGGTTTTCCACATGAAGATCATATCATTTCATTGCTACTCATTGTTCTCAGACTTATTCATGAACAGGTTGATATAACTTTACTATGTTAGGGCTTTTGACATGCGATTTGGGGGCTAGTAAGCTTCCGGTTATTACTTGATAAGTGAGGATCACTCGTAGTGCATATATATAAATTTCTATTGCCTTCCTGCTGAAGCGCAGACGTGACTTTAACTACCTTTTGGAACCTCATCATCGACTAAGTGCAGCTTATTCTTTTCAGCTTCCCGCTACTCTCCGACCAGGTGTTACCATTGTTATATCCCCATTGCTCTCTCTTATTCAAGACCAGATAATGATCCTGAATCTCAAGTATGGAATACCTGCAACATTTTTGAATTCTCAACAGAGTGCTTCCCAAGCAGCTGCTGTCATCCAAGAGCTAAGGTAAACTACTTCTCTATGTTCCATTTGCTGGGATGACTATTCTTTGACGTAGGATTATGTGATGATGCCTTGATTCCTCAGAGAGACACTGAAAATGAACTGCACTAGGTAGCAATGATTCAATGCATTAGATTAGATGTAGCACTGTTGACAAATCTGTGCCAGGATGGTTTGTCTTATTCTTGTAGCAATGGTAATATTTGAAGATATATTGGATGTTCTCAAGGGCTGCTAGCTAGATTTGGCATGAAAGCATCGATTTTCTTGACCACAGGAAAGAGAATCCCTCCTGCAAACTCTTATATGTGACTCCTGAGAGGGTGGTTGGAAACTTATCATTTCTTGAAACTCTAAATTGGCTGCACCATAAGGTATATTTTCTGCATTCTAGTTTCATTTTTGTTTGCTCTATTAAGAAGTCTTCATATTAATTTGCTGAAGTTCTGCACCAGAGGACTTGATTGACCTTCCTATTAACCACAGGGGCTACTAGCAGGATTCGTTGTTGACGAGGCACACTGCGTGAGGTACAATGCTTTCCTTCAGCAGAAATTTCTACTACATTTGTTTGATCTCATACGAGTGGAAAAAGTTCCTTTTTGAGAACTAAATATCAACCAATACAAAAAATTATGGACTTCTGAGGTTGGGTCATTTGAATTAGTTGTGTTCTTAATAACTTTTATTTAGCACTCTCAAGGTATAATGCCAAGGTATGTACTGATATCTAGGACATCAGCTTTTTAATCATGGTTTAAAATCACCGGTCGTTCCATTTTTTTTGGCTTCCTTTATAACGTGGTATCCATCTGGGTTCACTAGATTGGAATTGCATCTTATGGAATTTGACACAAGCTTTGTACTTTAGTAGCCAATCTACTGAGAAGGTTGGAATTCAGGGAAACTGCAAATGCTTGGGTCTAACAATGAAAACCACTGGGTTTGAGGGAGGAAATATATTTCTGGGATTATCTCCGAGAAGAGAAGATGCATCCAAAAGACGTCGATAATGTGGATGCTATGAGATATTGAGTAAGAAATCTAGGAACTATTTGTGACGCTAGTACCTGCGGAATCCATGATATTAGAACTTATCCTATTAATGGTTGATGTTTCAAGTCTGGTTTACAAATGTTGTATCAAGGATGCTTAGCATGTTCTTTACATTGTGTCTATCTCTAAAATCACATTTACTATGCTGTGCTCAGTCAGGTAAGTATTATGGAGGAATCGGGTGTCTGTTTGGTAAACTAGTTTGGATGTTCTGTTTTAACAAAATTTGATTCTATTGCAAGTCCTGTTTCAATGATGATGATCTGCCTTTACTTGTTTCCTTCATTCCTTGCAGCCAATGGGGCCATGACTTCCGGCCAGATTATAGACAACTGGGATGCCTCAAGCAAAACTTTCCCTTGGTTCCTGTGATGGCACTGACTGCAACAGCGACACAGCCGGTTAGGAAGGTATTGAAATTGCCTACAAATATGTTCCTACTTGGAACAATCCACTTGGTTCTTATTTAAGAGGTCACTGCAGGACATCTTGAGTGCTCTAAGAATACCCGGCGCTCTCGTCTTGGAGACTAGTTTCGATAGACCTAACTTGAGATATGAAGTATTTGGTAAGAACAGGGAACCACTGAAGCAGCTTGGAAAACTTCTAAAGGAGCGCTTCAAGGATTCATGTGGAATCATTTACTGTCTTTCAAAGAACGAAAGTGCCGAGGTGTCGAAATTCTTGAATAACAACTGCAAATTGAAAACGGTGTATTACCATGCTGGTTTAGCTGCTCGTCAAAGAGTTTCCGTACAACAGAAGTGGCACACAGGAGAAGTTCAAATCGTGTGCGCCACAATTGCCTTTGGAATGGGGATAAACAAGCCAGACGTTGTGAGTAGCAGCAGTGTAACTGTTTTTGTCTTGAGCCTTGACCATCGTAAAATCTTTTTTATTCCTCTACAAGTGAAATATTTGTTTTATCTATTATTGTATTGTTATTGTTTATTGTATATTGTATATTGCTCAAACCTAATCTTCTAATTAGGTTAGTACATTACGTGTTAGGTAGCCGACAGCCAACACACTATAATTGTCGGATTTTATTTGCATATATCCTATGCATATGTGTAACGTGTGGTCGATTCCATCCAATAGGAAGGGGCCTTGTTGTTGTTGTTATTGTTGTACAAGTGAAATAATATTTTTGCTTCATAACAAGAACACAACTTACACTTCCCTAGCTGAAAAATGTGTTCTTCAATTGCACGCATCATTAGTACTAACCTTGGCCTGTGTGTTCTTACTGTTCCAGCGATTTGTTATTCACAACACGATGTCAAAGTCGATTGAAAGTTATTATCAAGAGTCAGGGAGGGCGGGCAGAGATAATCTCCCTGCGGTTTGTATTGTTCTTTATCAGAAGAAGGATTTTAGCCGAGTTGTGTGCATGCTACGAAATGCACAAGGAGGTTGTAAAGGAGAAAGCTTCAAGAAGACAATGGAGCAAGCTCGGCTAATGCAACATTACTGTGAGCTTAAGGTTTGCAGATTACAAATGTAGTAAAATTTCCATGCATTGTTTTCCATTATTTCCTTTGTTGCCATTCTGATTATTAGCTAGCTTTCTTTCTCGACACCGTGTAGGACGAATGCAGGAGGCAAACCTTGCTTAAACATTTTGGAGAAGCATTGGACAGAAAGGCATGCAAGGAGGGTCCTAATCCTTGTGATAATTGTGGAAAAAAGTAGAACAAGGGGTTATTGAATGGCGGCCTTGTTGTAAATAAAGGTATGCAGAATCTTCCTAGGCCAAGTGGCTTTTTTCTATTTTGAATGAGGTTGGCATTGAATGAAATTACGCCATTGGCGGGGCGAGGCGGGGCGGGGTGGAGCTCAATGTGAAGTTATGGACTAACATTTCATTCTCTCTGGCGATGGAGAACAAAAGATGCAGCATCGACTTCTGTTGATGATGATTCAAAGGAGAGATAGAATGCTGTCGATGGAGGGTCTGAAGTCGAGGAAACCAGTGAAGGAGACAGGGAAGAACTTGCCAATGAATGGAGTAAGGAAGAGGAGGCTGCCGCCATTGGCAGATGAGCTGGCATTACACGAAGAACGGAGCACGGGCTGAGGAGATAAGGAAGAAGACTTTCTTGCCGTACAAGCAAGGGGTTGCTATTACGTTACAGGGCCATGAATGGATTTGCTAGAGCTTTGAACCGAACGGTCTCTTCAAGGTAAAGATAAAGACTGATGATCCCCTCACTCATCACCATCTTCTTCATGGATTTCAAGAAGAAGATGCATCATTGTGCAGATGTTCTTTTACCCCTCTCCCAATTTGATTTTGTGTTTAATATGTATCCGAATTATCTGGGCCTCTGGGCTCTTCCTCATTTTGCCCAAAATTGCTCAATGCCCATCTTCTTGTAGTTACTTTGGAGGTATGAATTTTATTGGATCGTCATCACCCTTTTTGTTTTTTGCTTTGATTTGCTCTATTATTTCTTAAACTTCATTATTCTTTTGTATGGGAAGTTTTAGAAAATTGATTGACTCTTCACCGCACGAGTTGCCGGTTCATTATCAATCCACAGTAGTTATCAGGCCAAGTCTGGTTGTATTGTATTTGGAGTATAAAAATTTATAGCATCTGCATCCCCCATCGGTTGTTTTTTTTTTTCTTTTTTGTTTTTTGAGATGACGAGCCCCAGAGATTGTCTTTGTTTTAACTTTCGCTTGAACAATCACGTTTCTTTTCACGTCTTTTTTTTGGCTAATAATGTAAGAGGTCAAATTTGAGTCATTTGACTTGTATTTGAAAGGGTCAAGAAAACTAGCAACACAGGGACACCGGAGGAGAATAACATTCTAGGGTGGCTTCATCGAGTAATGAATCTCATATATCATGTGAATTCATGCCGTATCTAAAGCTGTGTTTCCTCCGTAAAACGCGTGGCAAAAGACACTTGCAACAAAATAACAATCCGAAGTGGAGTGCAGAAGTGATCTGTAACCAAAAGAAGGATGATCTGTAAATCACCGTCAAATCAAAATTAACCAAAAAGGCATTTGATAATTGATAACGCTAGTGAACTGAATGCTAAGAACAGGGATAAACGAAGTATGACTTCTGGAAATCCTAGTTTAATGGTCAACATCATCCCCTATTGAATGCTGATGTTAAGAGATTGATTATCCAACAAGGAACATTGTTTTTTTTATAATCAAAATGTGATTTATGTAAAGAGTACAGTACAGAGTAACTACCATAAAGGAGGGGGGACTACCATCTGATCTGGGAGAAGTGTTACAAATGAATGGATTGTTGATGCCCTTAGGATTGCGCAACAAATGTAGAGAGTATATTCTTCTTCAAAGTAAACTCATCTGATTTAACCGGGCTGATCGCCTGCAAAAACAAATTACAAAAAATATGTGTCATCAACACAGTTTACAAGATAAAACTAGTAAACATAAATACAATCTACAAAATGATCATAATGTCAGAAACTGTTTTGGGTCTTTAGGTTCCACAGGCACATAGCTTCAGCAGCAGCTAAGGCACTGAGCACTACATATTGACACAACTTCACGCTGTCCACATGAAGATAAGGCTTAGTCAAATCAAACCCAACCATTTCACAGGACCTAGACAGTGAGCCACAGGTAAATACGTGGACCATTCCAAGTCGTGTAAATATGCAAAAGGCAATATTTTACAGAACACTCACAAGTTCACAACAAGATGATTTTGATCTACTGTAGACAATGTGATATAACCAGTTATCCAAAAAAATTCACTGCCCATCAGAAAATCAAACCTTCTGCATTACTAATATTCACAGAGACCAAATGGAGGCATTAAGCTTGTTTGAAGAAAATTTAGGAATAGATTATCACAACGAAAGATTTTACTCTCTAAGGGTGGGTATTTGGATCCAAGACCCGCGGGTCTAATCCGGATTGGGTCTAAACGGGACGGGTCGAAAAGTTTACAAAATGCAAACCGAGCGGCTCGAAAAGTTTGCAAAATGCAAACGGAGCGGGGTGGCCCAAGTCAAAAACAAAAATGGTTTGGTCTGTGTCCGAGTCCTGCTAAAATTTTTTTTGACTCGGACCATCCTGCCCCATAGTATTTCGAAACAGGTTGAGTCTGGGTTTGGAAAATTTGGACCCGACCCAGACACCTACCCTCAATGAAACAGGTTAAATAACTAAGAAATGCCCCCCCCCCCCAGCACCTTTATGCCATTGAATTATGGACAAAGTAACTAAGTTTTCCCCAACACCTCATGTCTATTGCATAAGCTAAAAGAATGTTTCACTCCTTAACCATATCACTTTACCTTAAGAAGCATGCGTTCAAGCCGTTGGATTTCATTTGTAGCATAATCAGCACCCTTTTCCAAGCTGTTCTTGGCGGCCTTGATGTAAATCTTACCATATCTGGACAACAAAAGGAGTGAGCATAAATAGCGAGGAAAAACACAAAGAAAAGTCACAGTAAGTTACCAGCTGGAAACTGAAATCATATGCATAGCTGACTATGCTGGGGAGTGCTACATGGACATTTTTAAGGAACACAATAGACAATAACACAAGTAGTTGACACCAGATGGGATCGACCTTGCTGAAGAACCCTCAAGCTTATCAACTTCTGCCTCCAACCGGGCAAAGGCAGCCTTCTTTTCATCACCGGCAGCATTTACAAACTCCTTGACCAAGTCACTCAATGCTTCAATAACACCAGCCTATTTTCCCAAAAAAAAAAAAATAGAGTTAAAATAGCAAATCGAAAAGAAAGAAAGAAAACAATTGTCTTCTATCTTCTAGGAGGGGAATATGCAAGTAATAAAACTGACCTCTGAAGTAAGTTTCCCGTTAGCATCCCGATTGGTTCCACACTTCTCATTAAGGAATTTAATGAGGTCATTCAAATCTCGTCCACCCTCATAGTTTTCACCATCTTTATTTTCTTTTGGGAAGAATTTCAATGTTGGAAAACCAGACACACCATACCTGCATGAAACACCTATTGCATTAGAAACTAATATCTTAAAGATAGAGCGGCAGAAACTGTATTAGATTGAAACAAGCCATGAGAGCACCAAAGCATGTAATTCAAATTTTGACATGAAAACAGGATATTTATCTTACTTTTCTCCCAAGTCCTTATGCTGATCAGCATCAACATTAGCAACTACAACATCTTCCTCTAGTTTGAATGCTGCCGCAACCTTTTCGTAAGTCTACAAAGCAGATAAGAGAAAATACTTGGGTAAAATACAAACGTCAACATGTATAGGAGACTAATTTGTGTGGTTTATTAGTTGTTACTGTACTTACTAGAGCAAGGGCCTTGCAATGTCCACACCTGAAAGGCCATTTTCACAAGTATAAAAAAACATGATTCACAAGGGCAAAACAAATTCATAATGAATCATACAACCAAGTCAAATGAAGGAATTCTTGTGTCTAATGTCAATAGCAGAACATACACAATAAGCTACTGTAGATCAACATGAGGAATATATTTGGAAAACAAAGTACCAGAAATCGTGACCATAAACAGACCGGAATACAAGCTGCAAGCTTACCAAGGCGCGTAGAATTCGACTAAAACATCCTTTGATTTGTCCAAGACGATTTCATTAAAGTTATCTGTTGTCAATACCACCACGTTGGAGGGCAGCACACCGAGCTTTATATTCGTACCTGTAAGTTAATTAGAATATATGAAATTAAACGTAGTGATGTAAACCCCGAAAAAGAGATCCCGCTCAAGTGCAAAAGGAAACACACATTAAAAAAAAGGACAATAATAAGGAAACTATACAACACAATATAGCAAGGACAAGAAAATAGAAAAAGGACCGAAGAAGAAATTGCCAATTTTCACAAATTTAGGGGCATTGAAATTAGGGTTATAGGGATATGAAGATCATGTGAAGACATTCACGAAAAGATAGGGAACCATGGGCCCATAGCTCATGAAACAAATGTGTCATAACTAATGAGGAAAACGGCTGCATCGCTAAGTTGGTCGTACTGTGAGGTATATTTTGTAGTAGGGGTGGCACGGCTAGAACAACAAACATAGAAAATTCTGTTTTAACTCCTACAGATGCATGGCCAAAAAGTATACTTGTCCTGAGATATGCAGGGACAAGAAGTAGGACAAAAAAAAAAAAAAATCAGTGGCTTTACACAAATGTGTCAAATATGATCCAGGAAAATAGGTTATCCACATTTAGGATGTTAAAATTCTAGTTTGCTAGCTTATATAGAATTGAGGATTTAACTGGTTGAATAGTCAAATAAGCAACACTTGATTTTTTTTTTTTTCGCAGACACCACACAAGGTACATTGCAATGCATGCTGGAGCCTGGAATCAAACAGATCCAAATGGCACTTTTTGCTGAATAGGTTCAATGGACCAACGAAACAGCATTTCTACATCCTCAACATGAAAAAGACAAGATGGAATAAAAGGGAAAATTCAAAGGCTTGCGTGGCAGCGTGGTCATAATAAATCAAATTGTTAGACTTCATGCTGATACCTCCTTCTGTATTCACAAACTCAGCAAGAGCCTCAGCAGTACGTGGCCCTTCATATCTGGATACAGAAGAACTTTTGTTAAGAATCTTCAAATCGAAAAAAAGAGTAGTAGAATTCCAGAAATGTTCTCCCAGACTTGTTCTTTTGTTCTAATTAAATTGGTAAAATAGGCTCAACACCAGGAAATACTCACTTCTTAGGTTCCAAAGACCCCTTAGGAAACCACTTAAGAGTGGGATAACCTGTAACCTCATACTTGGAGCAAAGACTCTTTTGATCATCACAATCCACCTGCAGAACAAGTAATTCGCAACAATAAGAAAGCAATTCATTTCTACACATGTGAGCAGGACGTTTTAATAAAGGAAGTATGCACGTGTTCATAAAAAAAAGTTGAGAATATTTTTCCCCTATCTCTCACTCCTAACGCACATTCCCGTTGCACGCATGTTTGCTTCAAATGCATTATACAATAAATGCAGCAATAACAAAAGAAGCCAGACATTGCTATAAAAAGCTAACCTTTCCGATCAAAACAGTCTTTGCCTTCTTGAAGCTAGCACCAAGCCTCTCGAATTCAGGAGCCAGCTTCTTACAGTGTCCACACCTATTAGATCACACAAATTTGTTATGAGTATCGTAAAAGGGAACGAGAACATTCATATGTACAAAAAAGTCAGCATGAGATGTCAATACACCCTTAAAGAATCACATCGGTTGTCTATTATCCTCTACAAGAAAATAATATAAAAGATGGACGGCATCAACTGCCCTTCATAACTAAGCAAAAAGAACGAAATAGACTCTAGCTTGCTAACAGGCAACTGTTGAATTTATGGAGTCACTATCCTCTTCCTCTATGTTTTTGGTCGTGTGGATGTTTTGTCAAGAAAAATCTCACAAACCAAGCACAGGACGAGGAACCAGGACAACTATAATGGGACGACAAAAATATCTGGCAAGGAGATAAAACAAAGGTCATCAGGAGTTGACAGTTTCACAAGGATGTATAATGATAAAATCCATTATTTGCTTAGGTAGAGAGTGATTCATATCTTTCTCTTGAGAAGGTGCAAAGCCCTTTCCTTGCTACAACTCCTGGGGCAAAATTGAATCCCATGTATCCACAACCACACCCATACAAACAACTTGTCAAGGAAACCATGTAATGGGACGAATAGGGAGAAAGATCAGAAGGCAATTCAAGTATTCCAGTGTCCCGGCAAGCTAGGACGTTAATATCCCACTCAAACCAATCAGTTTCTAACATGGCAGTAATAAGTATGTGATTCACAGCCTTAAAAGAAAGTATTACAGCTGTATTTGTTATTCCTAAACAATAGAACAGCCT
Organism: Dionaea muscipula; assembly: GCA_028571145.1. Classification (NCBI taxonomy): domain Eukaryota; kingdom Viridiplantae; phylum Streptophyta; class Magnoliopsida; order Caryophyllales; family Droseraceae; genus Dionaea; species Dionaea muscipula. The sequence goes on from JAOWBR010154227.1 coordinate 21,240, forward strand.
GGTAATGTGATCCCAGGACCGGATGGAGGACTTCTGTACGGGTGGGAAACTGATGAAAGAAATGAATCTATTGTTCCAACACCTTAAAATTGGTAAAGTTCAAGTAAGATAGAAGATCCATCTTCGTCTATAAGAACCGGCATACTCTCAAGCAATCCACCAAGTCTCAAAATATTCTTACATGAGGTTCTCCTGCTCATATACGAATTATCTATCTATCTATGTACTACTACCACGATCATGATTGTCCAATAGTACTAGTTTCAAGTGGCATGGAAATGACAGGTTCCGGAACCACAACAGTGGAAATGCAGCACCGCCATATTGTACTAGTTGCAAAAAAAGAATCGAGCAGGAGATCCATTGAAAAGATCTTCAACATTCATACAACTCTTAGAATCGAGCAGTGAGATCCAGGAATTGAAAAAATCTTTTTTTTTTCTCGAATCAAACAATTTCACTCAATCATAACAGATATTTCCATCAATCGACAGTGCTCATTGTGCATCAATTGAACTGGTGGTAGTTACTGATCCCCAAGTCAACCATGTCAACTTCACCAAAAACTTCAAGCAAATCATCGTCAAGCACAAGAAATTGAAACCGTCGTTCGAAATTGTACAGACGGAAAGAAGAGAGTGTTCAGATACGTACCAAGGAGCGTAGAACTCGACGAGAGCGCCACGATCTTGGCCGACTTCCTTCTCGAAGTTGGCTTCTGTCAAGACGACGACGGCATCTTCGCCGTCAGCAGATGCTGATGAGAAGAGGAGCAAAGCTAGGGTTCCAATTGCGAACCAGATCTTTGCAGCCGCCATTGTTATCTCTGAAGTTATTTGTATGTTTCAGTCTGTTGATCGCTCTCCGCTCCGGGCTATGGTGATGTATAATTGCATATATATGATCTACCTGCCTGAGAAACGTCATCGGACCAATGGGAGAAGAGCAAGGTGCAGTAGGACATTTAATAAATTCAAACCACAATTTCATTTAATAATTTTACTATCAAAGACCCGGTCCAATTACCCGAAAATCGGGTACCGGGTCCGGATCTATCGGGTCCGATGTATATTATTAATATAAC
>JAOWBR010154228.1:0-10983 GCA_028571145.1 Dionaea muscipula
CTTTAATTTGGAAAATTGTTGCTAGAGCAAGAGGAGCATTAGAACCTCCTTACCGTACAAAGAGTAATAGAAGATGTTGAATAGAGTGTTGATAATCTTTTTTCACTTCCTGAGGAGTAATGGTTGAAGGTTTTAATAGTTTTAGATTTCGCAAATCACTTTTTAGTTTTATTATTTATTTAGATTATATTTGTACTACGTTATGTTATTATTATATTATTTTTTTAACTTCATTAGACAATTAGAAACTTATTTTTTATTTTTAATTATTGTTCAATGTTCACATTTATTATTAGAATTTTTGGGGTATTTTTTTGTGCCTAGTTTCGATCAGACGCCTGCGCCTGCGCCTAGGCTCCACGACCTTTGTACGCCTCGGTACGCCTTGCACTTTTTAAAACACCGAAAGTGCCAAGGGAGGTTGTGTGGTGGATGCTATAGAGGAAGGAGGTGAGTAAGAGTTATATTCATGTCCTTAAGAATATGTATGATGAGGAAATGACCCGTGTCAGAACGATAGGAGGGTTCATGCGGGACTTCCCAATCACCGTTGGTGTGCACTAGGGGTTAGCTTTGAGCCCCTACGTTTTTGTGTCGGTTCTAGATGAGCTTGCGAAGGGTATGTGTGTGAGAAGGCGTCTTGGTGCATGCTTTTCACAAACGATATTATCTTGATAGATAAGATTAAAGAAAGTGCCGAAGATAAGTTAAAGAAACCGATGGTAGACTTGGAAACTAAAGGACTTCAGATTAGTGTAATGATCACACTAGATTTGGTCCAAGGATATCGGGCTGCTCTGATACCAATTTGTTACGGTTCCGAGATTGCAAGCTGGTGGAGGAGCTATGGTGGTAGAGGAGATTAGAGAGGAAGAGGAAGAGGACTGGAGAGGAAGAAGAAGACTGGAGATAGGAAGAGATTTTTGTTATTCATTGCTTGCCTCTGCTACTAGCCCAAGGCTACTTTTAAATAGAGAGTACAAGCATTTGCTAAGGTAAGTAAAAGATTGTATCTAATCAAAATATAGATATTTTTAACAGCTTGATTATTCTGTTGATTATTTCCTAAATTGTTGAATTGCTAAAATTTGTCGGATTAAGGAAATTGCAGGATCTTTGATGCTTTCTTTTCTAGCCGCTTGTTTTCTTCTTCCTTCGTTGGTAGACATGCTGGAGGGCTGTCATTTTCTTCTTCTTCCTGCACCGGTAGACATGCTGGAGGGCTGGAGGTGTTGCTGGGTTGTTATGCGCAGCTACATCCCTTTCAGTTGTATTGTCAACGGCACCTCTTAGGGGCTGTAACACGAACCGTCTAGAGAAGGCATCCACCACTCAATTTTCTACTCCTTTCTTATACTCAATCTCATAATCAAGTCCTACAAGTTAGGACATTCCCTTCATCCGAGCACATGAAGTAAATTTTTATTCCAGCAGATATTTCAAGGACGGATGGTCCGTCCTGGAAATAAACCGTCTCCCAAACAGATAATGTTTCCACTTCTGCACTGCAGTAAGAAGAGCAATAAACTCCTTCTCATAAGTACTCAAACCCGCGCTTCTTGGGCCAAGTTGCTTGCCCAAAAAAGCTAAAGTCTTTGGCTTTGCATGAGGATGACGCCGATTCCACTACAACTTGCAACACATTCAACAACAAATGGCAGATTGAAGTCAAACAAAGCCAGGATAGGAGCTGAACTCATCGTCGTCTTCAGCAATTCAAAGGCGGTGGTAGCCTCTTCCGACCATCTGAAAGCCCCTTCCTTTAACAACGCTGTCAATGGCATGTTGATAACACCATAGTCCTTGATGAATTTTCGATAATAACTAGTGAGTCCCAGGAAGCCTCTCAGAGACTTAAGGGTGTTCGACACTGGCCAATCAGCCATAGCTTATATTTTGTTTAGGTCTGTAGCCACCCCATCCTTAAATATAATGTGGCCTAGGTACTCAATCTTCCTCTGAGCAAACACTTACTCCTCTTGGCATAGAGCTAGCTATCTCTAAGTACATTAAGAACAAATTGTAAATGTGTTACACGGTCATCAAGCCGTCTACTATAAACAACTACATCATCATGATTCATTAATGCTTGAAAAATAGCAAGAGCATTTGTAAGTCTGAATGGCAAAACCCATAATTCATAATGTCCATGATGTGTTCGGAACGTCGTCTTCGCTATGCCCTCTGGAGTCATTCGCCGACGATAACTAGCACGAAGATCAATCTTCGAGAACCATAAAACATCGTGCAACTCATCCAAAAAAACATCAATCACTGGTATTGGAAATTTGTCCAATTAACGTCTTTTTTCTTCACTAACAAGACAGGTGAGGCAAATAGGCTATGTGAAGGTTGGATAAGAGAGTCATCTAGCATTTCGTTCACTTGTTTTTCCACAACTGTCTTTTGAAAATAGGCAAATCAATAAAGACGGAGGTTGACGGGTTTGGAATTGGGTAAGAGGGGAATAGAATCGTTCAGAGTTCTCTATGGAGGTAAGGTTGTGGGTTCTTGAAAAACATCCTTATAACCAACAAGAAGTGAGGATATAACCTCAGGTACCTCTTCCATCATCTTCTCTTCCTTCATGAAATACAACTGACATAGCATAGCTAAAAATGCCATGCAAGTTTCTTTAGATTTCCTTCCCATTTCTTTACGCTCCCTCTATTGCATTCCTCTCAACTCACATTTTTATCGTCCTTAATGAAGCTTATTTTCAGTTCATCAAAATCAAATGTTACAGGACCACAAATCCTCAATCAATCAGCACCAAGCACCATGTTACAAGATCTCTGTGAGAAAACCCTCACGCAGGTGGTGAACGGTACTCCCTGCATCATCCAGGTGAAGTTCGGGCATATTGCCTTACTCTCAACCTTGTCTCCGTTGGCAATGGCAATTAAGAGTGGAATCGTCTTGTTCACAACACAATCACACTTTTTCACTACCGATTTATCAATAAAATTATTGGTGCTCACTGAGTCCACCAGTATTTCAATTGAGATCTTTCACACTCTGCCTCGAATCCTGATTGTACTCAAAGGGGACATGGACAATAAGGCATGCATGGAATGTTCAACTCCATCAACACCGTCTATGGTTTCTTCAACTTCAATGTCGTCTACATTCTATACACCATCCACGACTTCCTCTTCGTTGTCTACATATTCTTCCTCCTCAGTCTCCATACTCAAAAGTTCCTTACACCGATGTCCAGGAGCCTATATCTCTTGGCACTTGTAGCAAATACACTTGGTGAAAGACTTAGACGGTTCTTTTGTGGAGCTTGGTAAAAGAAGGTTAGGTTTGTTTGAGAAGCTCGTTGTGTTTGGGTAAGTTTGGTGTAGACGGGTTTTGAGGTATAAACGGTGCTCTTTCCCCGTCTGGCCATTTTTTCCAACGACCACTCTTGCAATTTAACTTGGTTGTAGGCTTGGTTCAGGGAAGTTGGTGCCATCATCTTTAGCATAGGTCTCAATTCTTCCTTCAGTCCACTAATGAAGCTTGAAACAAAAAAGGGATTATCGAGGTATGGGTACACTTGGATCAGGTCATATCTTTTTTCTTCAAATTTTTCAATATATTGTCCAACTTTTCCTCATAGTCGCATCTTTGTGAATTCTTCAACTTTATCATAGCCAACCTTTTCTCCAAATCTCTCCATCACACTCTTAGAAAACTTAGCCCAATACCGTAGACGGTTAATCATCATCTACCATGACAAAATACCATTTTTCAACTTCGCCCTTCATATGGAGTGCAACCATCTCAACTTTCCTATCCTCCAAAACACGATACAAAGAGAAATACTTCTCACTTTTTTTAATCCATGTAAGGGCTCCCTCTCCTTTAAAAGTGGTGAAGTCCGTCTTCGGCATATTGAAGTGTGGGGTTGAAGTATGGGGTTCTAGGTTGTAAACGGTGGTCCCCATAATCATCGTCTTCATGATGGAGGGGCCGGTGCCGTCTAGGTAGACGGTGGTGGCCATAATTAGAGTAAAGGTTGTTTTGGTTCTGTGGGCCAGTGTTTTAAAAGGCGCGCCTCGGGCACGTCTCGAGCACGCCTCAGGTGCAAGGCACACCCGGAGCACCTCACATACCTCCAGGCAAGGCCCCTTCAATCAGGTGCACGTCTATGCGCCCCGAGCGCGCATCCGGGGATCAAGCTTCGGGCGCACCTAGACGTAATGGTTTTAACTTTTTCTTTTATCTAAAACTTTTTAGGTTAAAGTTAAAAATTTTGTAATTAAACAAAAAAAAAAAAGAGAAGACGATTTATCTGAGGGATATATGAGTGGAAAAGAAGAGGAAAATGTCGAAACCCAGACTATCGTCCTATCTAATCTCTAACATCTAAGTACATGTATGTCTAGACATCAAGTCTTAGACCTGAAGGTAGAGGGGGAGGTCGAGGAGCTCAAAGAGCTAGTGCTTCGTTTCCTAACTTGTAGTGCTACGGATTGTGAGAGAAATTGAAGTGTTTTTGAACATGTAAGCGTTTCAATTTATTAAAAGAAAAGATTTTTTAGAAATATGAATTATTTACTTTGTATTTGTTTCTTATTGCACCTTTACAACAAAAGAAGAAATAGGTTGACTTAAGAGCATCTCAATTTAGTGTACGTGAAATATAATATAGTATCAAGGTGTCGATACAGAGAGATATTATGGATCCAATTCTTTTAGACTATTGAAGAATCCAATGAGTGGTCACTAGATAGAGTTGATAACGATGACGATGATAATGAGAATGATTTGGTGTTTGAAGATGATTCTTTGATTTGGAGAATTGTTGCTAGAGCAAGTGGAGCATTGGAACCTCCTTACCGTACAAAGAGTAATAGAAGATGTTAAATTGAATGTTGATAATTTTTTTTTACTTCCTGAGGAGTGATGGTTGAAGGTTTTAATAGTTTTAGATTTCGCAAATCACATTTTAGTTTTGTTATTTATTTAGATTATATTTGTACTACATTATGTTATTATTGTATTATTTTTCTAACTTCATTAGACAATTAGAAACTTTTTTTATTTTTAATTATTGTTCAATGTTCACATTTATTATTAGAATTTTTGAGATTTTTTTTGTGTCTAGTTTCGATCAGGCGCACGTCTGCACCTTGCGTATAGGCTCCACGACCTCTATGCGTCTCGGTGCGCCTTTTAAAACACTGTTATGGGCTTTGGTTAGGATAGTATAGATCGTTTTGGGATTAGTGGTAGGTTTGGTGGGATGCAACATTTGGATTGCCCGTCCTCAAGTAACTATCTCGTCTACGATCATCCTCATAAGAATGGTAAGGGGCGGGTAACTAATTGGTCATTCCTTCTCTTTGATTTCTTGTGCGAACCATGTTGCAACAATGAACTCAGAACTGGTCGATAACTAATGCAATACTCACAGGTCTCAGATCAGGTCTGATCAAAACTCCTCAAATCGATGCTCTGCTCGATACTCCACAAATCGATGCTTTGCTCGATACTCCACAAATCGATGCTCTGCTCGATACTCCACAAATTGATGCTCTGCTCGATACTCCACAGATCGCAGATCGCAGAACGAATTAGGCTCTGATACAAAGTTGTAGTGATCCCACTGGATTTGGGTCAGCTACTGCGGAAATGATGGACAATGAGTTAAGTGATAAATGGGTTTTGGTGAAATGAGGAAGAAGTGGGTTTGGATGAAATAGGTTTGTGAAGAGATGGGTATTTGATCAATGAATTCGGGAGTTTAACTCAAGCAAATAGGATCAGAAAATTGTATCAATGCAGATGAGGAGTGGTCTCACTCAAATCAGATTCAACAACCAAGCAATTAAACCTAAATCAGAGAATCAGTGAAGGAGCTAGTCACAATTTCCAATTCGCCGATGAAATAGCTAAGTTTGATCCTTTACAATGTTAGATTGATTGATAAATTGGCAAAAGATTCTTTTACAATTACAAAAGGGCCTATTTATAGGCTACAATTAGCATGAAAAAGAAAATGAAAATGAAAATAAAGTGGGACCCATTCAGTTACAAGCCTAAACAATTCCTCAACAATATCTAACAAGTGGGACCCGATAAATCTGGAACATTCTACTAACAGTTAAGGGTGACAGCGGTGGTAAGGATGTCTACGTAGGATGGGCCACGTTTGACGGAGATCACCAGATGAGCAAGTTATGCTCAAGACCATATAAATTGGAAGATACAAATTCGTATTGTCGACCCTATCTAGTGAGATAGGGTCAAGGTGGTGGATAGCAAGGATGTTCATCATATGCTTATTGGGTGGCAAAGCACGTGCGATTCACTTCTTTGTTTTAGAATATCTTTCATCCCTTTGATTCGAATATTCCAAATCACTAAAACTTACCTTGATTTTGTTTTGTCTAGGAGGGGAGAGTTGATTGTCGTAGAAAATAGGAGAACTAGCAAAAAAAAAAAAAAAAGAGTCTAGAGTAGAAGTGATTAGTAGGTGACCCTGTAAGGCTACAACTGATTACGGATAATGCCCAACACCATATAAATTAGATTATGCAAATATGTGTGGCCAACCCCACCTAATAGGATATGATCATGTTGATTGTGATGATGAATGGAAGTGGTTTAACCATGACTCTGAATCATTGAAAAACCAAAAACATCTACATTTTTAGGAACATTGAGGATTTAGAGAATTTCATTGGTTTCAGGGCATACATCTCTGGAATCCAGACGCCTCCATCCCTTGAGAGCTACATAAGTTCTATCCTTCATTAATGCATGCCCACTAAAGATCATTGAAATCCTCTACTTGCTTTACACTCTTCAAGGACAACATACAACTATCTACAAGACTAGCGAAAATGAAACAATGTTATGGGTGAAAAACAGCAAGGTATGGCATACCAGATGATGTTTGCGGATATACTTCGCTGTACTTCCATTGTCGTTGACCAAAAGAAGACCAAGGATCTGCAGCAACAAGAAACTTCTGAAAACAGGGCCAACTAGTACAGAAAATCCTTTCATTGCCTCATCATAAAATTGCCTGATGTTCTAAAGGCAGATTGAAGAAAATGAGCATTCCTAGCACTTGCCTGCATTGCATGCCTATGAAGCTGAATGGAATGCAAGGGGACAAGTCCATCATTATATTGCTGAATAACATTCAATGATCCATTGACAACCAAATGAAACAGTAACTGCAGTGAATTATCCTCGATCAGGCTCTGTGCAGCAGCAGGATGGCTTGCTAATGCTTTCATTATGTGCACGACCTTTCCTTCCACCTGCAAGTATGAAGTCAAGAATCAATTGAAATCATCCAAATAGGAGATCACCTTTTTTTTTTTTTTTTGATAATATACAGAATTCAATCAATTTGGCCTAATCCATAAGAAAATTTCCTCAATTCTTCTGGTTCACTGAAATCATAATAGTTGCTTTCATTTTGATATTACTAGGTCTGGATGATTTAGAATTGGATTCAAATCTTTTTTTAGTCATTCCTGCAAAAAGGAACAAAATGAACATTGCATCAGCTTTGATGTCCCAAATGTTCTCTTTAATAAGGTCGCCTTGACCGGGCTCTTCACCGTAGAACTTTTACCCGTTCAAATGGAGCACAGGTAGACTGGCATCGCTTTCACTAGAACTAGTCATAAGGGTATTTTTTTTTCCCTTCCTTAAGTCCAGGGACGATCTGACACACACGGCAGTGAAGTTTCTGTTTCTTTCAAATAGTGCTGTTAAACCCCAGCCCCATTATAGATGGAAGACAAATTCTCAGCATGTCTCAGGGACTTTTTATATGCTTGGAGGTCTTGTATCTGAAGCACCGTGATGCTCGAATCTTTACTTACCCTCACTAAGATGAAGGATACATAGAATCCCCTTCTTGAGCTGAGGAGCTAGTAACAGTGATGAAGAAGGGGAAAGATTCTGTTGTGAAGCCAATCCAAACCTTTCCTTTTACATAATTGTTTTTCTCTTCTTACATTCTCCTTATGAAGAGCTTTTTTCTTAGACAGTCCAATAGAACAGCATCCCCATCGACAGACACACAAGCAGATGAAAGAGATGATATGCTAAATTACATATTCAAATACTATGTTTCCTAAACGTTTCGTTTCCTATATCCAAAAACATGTGTATCCCATTTCCGTTTTTGTGGCTTCCCTTTTCCCATTTCCTTTTCCTTGCCACCTAGGTTGCACCATGAGAAAAGTAGAGAAAACGTGGTTTACGTGAATGACCTAAAGGTCAACCACTGAACTTAAGTGTGCACAAAATATACTTGGACCAAGGAACAGCCTAGAAATGAAAGTGTACACTGAGGAGAATATTTTACATGCAGACATTACAAAACACCCTTCAGATTCCACTTGTCAGAAAAACGAGATCAAAGAAACTTGCCTCGAGTCGACGGGCTTGTGCGACATCAGAATCTAGACAATTATCAGCTATCGACAATTTTTCATCATCAAAATATCCCCGACTGACCATGGTCTCACTCGTTCCCAAAAGAGCACTAAGAATATGGATGAGACAGCAAAGGATTCCAGAATCAAGAAGAGATTGTTTATCACTTGGCTGCAAATGTCAAAATAGACCACAGGTTAGATGATATAATAAAGATTGATGTCGAACTATTCAGTAATATGACAGGTAAGTACAAAGTAAGGATACAATTGGAACAAAAAATCATCGCTTGAAACCGAAGAACTCAGAAATATCAAGGCAGTCCTTTCCAGATATAATCTGGCACTCCCATTCAAGGTGAAAAGTTATTTCAATCCAAGCAGAGTAGTAAACCTGGAGCACATAAGCAATTTATAGTATTTAGGGACCATCATCTTAAGTGCTGCTTACATGACAGAAACTGCGATGTAGAACTGCAGAATTTCAATAACAAACGAATTTCAATAAATTTCCGCGTGACATGAAAAAGCATATCATGATTCTTTCAGTTATTAAGAGAAGCGCATTAACAGAAATAATGATATTATGCAGTGGATTCTATGTTGAATACAACTTACCACTACATAATGTGGCTATACTGCCATTTAACTGCTGACAACATTACATAACAGACTTTATCAAAAAAAAACATTACATAACAGCTACATTTAATTGTTCAAATATGAGTTTAAGTCTTCAAATATGAGTACAGCCCTATTGCATGATCTGCAGACCAAAAAGGCATAAATCTAGGCGTACTCATATTTTGTTCCATGCTGATAATTTAAGCAGGAAATAAACTGCAACTACACTTATATACTCCAGGGAGAGAAGATTAGTGCTATAGTAATCGACTTAGCTCGTTTTAGTAGGCAATGTTGATCGTCATCAGTCATACTCAATTTTAAGGCATCACAATGTACAGCCCACCAGCTATGTTCGTGCAACTTAAACAAGTATCTTTTACTCGTCACTAATCACAGAATTTTGAAAGTCTCTGACAAATGAAAGCATCAAGCAAAGCCCGTTTAAGTAGTTATGCATGTAAAAAGGAAAGCTTATTGATGTAGCAATCATTTTTCCAGTTTGTATAAACAAAATTTCCAACACATATTCTAACAGCCACGAACACAAAATCCTTGCTGTTTAGATTGACATCCGAAGCATTTGTCACCTCAGTTAGAAAAATATGACATCAGAGCTTAAAAAATTGAACATAGGACATGCGAGTAAAGCAGTCATGGACACTTAAACAATTCATAGCAGTACTTGAAAGAACGAGAGATATATAGAAAACTATAGATACTCCCAAAAACAAGTCATGAATACATACTCCAGAAACAAGGACTTGAACTGCAGTTAGCAAATTCGACCCAGGGTTAATGCCATCCTGCAAGAAATATTCAAAACAATTCCAAATTTAAGAAACATTATATAACACACATATATGCTTGCAGGGTTGTGTATCTATGTAACTTAAAAAGCAAACCTTTGAGGCATCTGAGAAAAACCGTAACAATTCTACTACATCCAATGATCTTGTTCTGTTGCCAATTTTTAACTTCTCAATATCTGTAACAAATGCTCTTCCTACAACGAAAGAGAAAATGTGTGTTTCTACTAACCTGTGAGTCATCAAAAATTTGAAATTTTGTCAACAGCAGATCACAATAATACACGCAATGGTAAAATAAATAAAAAGAAATAGCACAGAATCCAAAATTTTATAAGTACATTTTGAACCATTTCATAAATTAAAACCCCAATTTCCAAACATCAAGTGAGGTCAAAAGCACTATAGATAACCATAGTCAGAAGCTGCATGGTTAACAGTAGGAAAGATCCCACTTTCTGTCAGTAGGAAAGATAGCTATGAGCAGTAGGAATGTGGTTGAAGATGAATTGAAGTCTGAAGACAAATTCTATCACAACTAACGCAAGATAACGATGATATGGATACATGTATGAAGCGGAAATGAAAAGAGAGCAACTATCGGCTGCAACGCTTCCAGACACTAAAAGCAAATGGGAATAAAGTCAATGGGAATTTATTCTTAATTTGACACAAACGTATCTACACTACTCAACTGTCCTGCAATACTGTGGGTTTGTAATTCTAAAATGAGAATATGAAAGGACAACTTCATCTCATGAAGGACACTTGAATCTCTTTATGAAAGAATCTCAAGAAACGAGAATACAAAAAATAGGGTTTATTATTGATCAAAAGTACGTTGAAACCTAAACACAAGTAGACTATATATAGGCTAGGAAACATGAAAATATTATTCTATCCTTAATAAATAAATAATAAAACAGGATGACATTCTCCCTCAAACTCACAATATAATGGCTACAGTTTGCCAACAAAAAACGAAAACTGAATGTGACTCCATGTAAAATGAACTAAATGCAGGTTTTAACGCCAACTTGAAGCCGATACTGAAGTCGATCCCGCAACTGATCCCGACATATGAAGAAGAAGAGGTCGAAGAGGTTGATACTAGGTAGACTGGTGCTCAACCAATCTCTCATCTTTCACCAAGG
>JAOWBR010154239.1:374-12797 GCA_028571145.1 Dionaea muscipula
TTTTTTTTGCAAATTCTAATTCAGAAATTAATTCTACAAAATATTGTAAGAATATCAATAAAAATAAGAATATAAGAATATATAATGTAACATAGGAAATTATGAATAAGCTTGATTCATAAGAACAGTTATATGTTCAGAATAATATGCATAATATTAACCATTAGTACTGTAGTGTAGCATAAGAAAACATAAGATCTTGATTAAAAATGAAAACATAAGAATAGTTGTAAATGATTAAAAATGAAAACATAAGAATATCAAAATAAAGAACCCAACAGGTTTGTCCAGGTGGAAGACCTGAAAGATTTGGTGGGGATTTCTCCCAAATCTCATGTTCGAATCTCTAGGGAACAAACGCCCTGTTGGGCCATGGCGTATGAGACAGTTTCTCGGCTTCAAATGGGCTCCCCGTAAACATCCGGTGGGATTACGTACCTCAGAATTATTCGAAGTGCACGTAAGCTGACTCGAACAACTGAGTTATAGAAAAAAAAAAAAAGAATATCAAAATAAAGTTTGGCGACTAAGAGGGAGGAACTAGGACGATAGGGCAAGACAATAATCATATGCTAGGAATTAGAGACAAAAATTAATTACGAAGTTGGGAGATTAATTATCTGCGAAATTCATGATCGAAAAAGTTGAATCAACGAACCTTTGAGATCTGCAATACAATAGAAGAACGACTAGATATTCCTACTCCTTGCTCTTAATCGAAGCGTAACCGTCAATGGGGCATGGCTACTATTTTATTCATATGAGAAGAGAGGAGACCTAGCCGATGTATTTATAGACGTAGTGGAGTTTCCTATTATACTCCAAACCCTAATTTGGGTTTTAGAAATTTTCTACAAAAAATATACGAAGTATCTAAAAAAGATACACAAAATATGTACAAAAGATATACGAAGTATCCCGGCCCACACAAAAGCCCACTTGGAATAGGAATACACAATCCTATGAGATCGAGGTTACAAAATCCGATAAAAATAATGACCACATAATATTATCGGGATACATTATGAGCTAAACCGAACCAGTACATACGGTTCTAGAAAAAAAATCGTAACCAATCCAGCGCAAAAAAGCCAGTTCCGAAATGACGGATCGGTCCGGTCCGGTTCGGTTTCACGATTTCATTTGTTTTTTGAACACCCCTAAGTTTAAGTAGCAGAGCTTGTCTATTACTTCCATGAATAAAACAAGGAAGGGGCAAGAACTATTTATAGACCCCACCAACCTACAACCAAACACACACTACCAATATAGGAAAAATAAAGCCTATATATATAGCCAAAGGGGGAGGAAACAAATCCTAAAGATCAATGTGGAAAACTGACACATATACAACAATGTGTCCAACCATTATATTAATTTTTATAGGACAAAGTTATATAGCAAAAAAACAATGCCAAAAACAAAGCAAGAAAGGTGCAGATGATATTAACAGAGCAAAAAAGATAAAATTACTGACATCAGCGGACAGAGCTGAGCTATCAAATGATGAAAAATCCAGGGACTGTAGTTCGTTGTCACTATTTTTAGCATTATTTTTGGCTATATAACCTGTCTGTTTGCGTCAAATCTTGTAGGGATGACGATCGCTGGAAAGGTCCTGACCACCTCGGTCTAACAATCGAAGAATGGGATAAAATCGAGTAACTTTAAAGAAAGCTCTGGAAAAATCAATGAAATAGAGAAAGAGAGAACATGGAATCCTTGAAAAGGGATTATGTGGTTCGAACGATCCTCCAGAAGAGTCGTGCGATGTTCAGAAGTTGCTTGAACGAGTTAGAGATATGATATTTGGGAATTGCCAAATATCCGTTCGGATAGAGCATGATCGAGTGATTGAGATCTTGACTCTTCTTGGAGCAGAACGAGAATGAACGGTGTTTTAGAACAGGAAGAACTAATAAGAACTGAATGAATCTTCTGGTTTGAAAATGAAGGGGTTTATATAGATAAGGATAGTCGGTTTTGTTAGTTGTTGCTTGATTGCCAAAGTCAGTTCTTGGTTTGTTATATCTTTTGACCGAGTCGTCCAAAAGATAGTTGGGTTGTTATAACTGATTATGTGTGAGGTCCTGTTAGTTTACAGTTGTTTATGTGTTCTTCACTTGATCTTACCCATTTTTTTCGCTGGGGTGGCAGTTGTCCTGGTCAATCTGAGCCTAGTGGGCCTGGGTCTGTATTATGTCTTAACTGGTTGATTCATTTATTGCTAAGCCCAATTTTTGCTAATACAGTTAGTCTCCCCACTCTCTAGTTTAGGAGTTCCTAAGACAGAGAGTAGTTTCTGTGCTGATGACTTCATACTGGTGGAATGATGTCTTTCGTACGACAATTTCTGAGAAGATAAGGTTTTTCAAACCTTTATAACTTTTGGAAGGATTTTTCAAACCCTTGTAGTTGGGGATGGTTTTTCAAACCATCGATGTCGCTAGTTATGATAGAATGATCTGTGGCTAGCTTTGAATAGAAGGACATGATGTTGAACGGAATTATCCTAAGTGTCTGGACTAGGATACGCCATTTTGTTGGATCCATTCTTTTGTCGAATGAAGCGAATCAGTACGATGGTCTGTGAGGTAGGCCCTCGGCTTTTGTGAGGTTGACCTTAATGGTTGAACGAAATAAATCGTGTGGTAGAACACGAGGTAGGCCCTCAACTTATGAGGTCGGCCCTCAGGATCGAACGAAATGAATAGATTAATAGAATGCGAGGTAGGCCCTCGGCTTATGTCTGGATTTAATGGAAGTACCCCGAGGTTTGAAAGGTAATTCTTTTGTCGTTCGGTGTCCAAGGTAGGCACTTGGAGTTCGTAAGTTGATGAGTGTGCGAAAACATACTCTACATACTCCTAATTATTGCTAAATTGTACTAGTTGAGGCTATAAGCAAATGGGTTTTGAGTGGTTTATTATTTATGATGTGCAGACCTGCGTTACGCGTCGTTTGTGTTATTTCGATGTTCTTACAGGTTGCCACGGAGTTGGGACTTTGTTGGGCCACAAATCCATGATTTTTAATGTTGTCTACGTAGCCCGAATATGACCTGCAGTTCTTGGACTTCACTGAAACGCGACCAGCACATTTTATGCTTGACACGACCGTGTCACATACCAGACACGACCGTGTCGGGCCTGCACCAGCGCTTATTTAATCTGCTTATCCTGCAGATGTTTGCACTCTCTTCCTCCATCGAGCAGCGACTGCAGAAGACACACCAGGAGATCTAGAAGGCGACGACATACTCAGGAGCACGACGAGCAGTCGACGACGGCCATCCACTTACACCCGGCAGGACAAATACATCGAAGGGACGAGTTTCATCCAGATCTGCTCATCTTGTATTCACTTTTAGGCATGACTTGTAAAGTTATGATTTTTATGAATGTCGCTTGTTTTGATCTGTTGACGGATGTCAAATTGGTGGCCTGTTAGTCGTTAGGGTCTCGATTCATGCCGAATTGTAAACCTGATTGACCATCTTTCGTTTGATTATGTTTTGTTTTGCCGCTCGTGATAAGTGGCTAGGTTAGTTGACATGTTGAAACTCTGATTTTTGTCCGGCACTGATTTTAATCGAACCAAACAACGAATCAACGGTTGAACCCTAGTAATTAACTGCATCTAAAACAGGAATAAACTCATCAATAAATCATCTAACCTGAGCGTGGCCTGGTTTAGGGTTTGCGCTGCCTACTTTGTGGAGTACACGAGACATGCCCGTGTCTACACTGACATGGCCGTGTCCCCTTGGCCTGGACACGACTGGGACTGCTTAGTCACGATCGAGTTCTACTCCACCTGCACGAGCTCTGCCTACGTCGTTTTGGCCGAGTCGCTGCTTTAGGCAACGCCATTTATCCTTTATATCCCGCATTTTATTTTATATTTTAAATTAATTTAAATCACATTTCAATCTATCCTTCGTCTAGGAGCAAAATTAACTCAACTCGAGTGTTTTCAACCGTACATGTGAATCGACACTCATACTCAACCATTATCTAGTGGTAGTAGGTATGTACTTTAAGATTAATTTAAAATTGACCATCCAACGACGCGGATCAATTTTTAATGCCATTGCCCGGTCGACTCATTACTGAGTATTTACTTTTTACTGAGTCGAGTCAAGCCGATTCACGGATTGACTCATTTGGAATGTTGGTTCATTTTCCTCTTACAAGAGTACTTATCTTCGATTCTTTATTATGTTGTTTTGTCAAGTTCTTTTTCATTCTCCCCTCTCGGAATTTATTAAGATTTCTCAACCAATGAAAAATCACGAAGTGTTTAAACTCGCTTTTGCTTTTTTTTTTTTCGAAGTATTTGCACGACATGTATTATTCTCACAAGCATGCAAAATCTTTGATCGAGATAATCGAGTCACAACTCGCATTAACGTGCATGGATTTTCTCTTTCTTGCATTTTGCGGCAAAGATAATAATTTAAAAGATAATGAGTATATAATTTGTTAAGGAACCAACTATATCAAAAGTCTCCTGCTCTTATACCATGTCAGAGAAACTAAGTTTAGTAAAAGATCGACCTGATGGTAGAAGGCTCATGAATAATATTAATTTTAACAAAATTGGAAACAAAAATATAAGTTATTTGAAATTATTTAATCAATATACAGATAACATCTATGGAGTTTTTTCTTGTAGAATAATGGTGCGATTTTTTAGTAATAATTTACTCTTTCTTCTGCCTTCATCTTTTTAAAGTTCATGTCTTCTCTGAGTAATTGTTTGTATTTGAACAAGCCTTAAGTTTAATTTTGCTCCCGTACATTAATTCTTGTTAAAAAAAATCATTTACATGAAAACTTGCAATAATCAACCTCCATATTTCAATGCTATTGTTTGATCGTTACACGTACCGTGTGTTAAATTATTTGTTGCCAAATAATTAGGATGAAAAAAAAGAACTCAAAACTAATATCTCTCTAAAATTATTAAGAAAAAAAAAAAAAAATTGACAGACCCCATACATATTTAAAATTGGTGGCTCACATTTGTGGACAATTGTACCCCTAGACCTTTTTGTCACTCTTGCGCCCCCTACAACAAGAAAAGGCTTTGGCCTTTTAACCTCAAAGAACTAAATGAGCATTGAGCAGTACACATCAACCTTACCATCACCACCTTACCCTTTTAGAAAGTCTACAATGTTTTTTTTTTTTTCTTTTCATGAGCAATTTGACAATTTGTCAACTTGCAACCAACCTTATACTTCCTAAGAGGAGGGAGACAGGGATTGGTTTTTGCGGCTTTTGTGGACTCCCTTTCATATAAGATTAATTTTCATGATTTAGAGTTATTTTAGACCAAAAGCTTATCACTATGAGGTCCTCAATGACACTGCACTTCACATGATCTACATGATCATCTCTCCCCCTTCTCTTCCATCTTTCTATATACCCTTTCTCCATCATAATTATTTTAACAACTCAAACCGATCGTTGATTTTATAGATAAAGTTTTTTTTATTGATTTTTATATCAAACCAATGATGCTCGTACTTTTTATTTATTGTACTCTTTATATATAAAAGGTTGATGTTACAATATAGTAATTGATCTGATAATATATCCTATTAAAATAAAGTGGAGATAAATTAAGGATTCGAAAAGGGGAAGGGTATTCAAATATTACAACTACTCAAAAATTCATATCATAAATTCAATCATGGGTGCAAACTGTTGGAGAGGAACCACCATGAGGGGAGCTTAAACTTGTATCTAAAGGCCGGTGTTGACTTGATTATAATATGTGATGAATTACATACAATATTTAATGTGTATGACCATGTGGATATGCAAAGTGATTATGGTGAATGGCTGAATATCTGTTGCGAGACCATTGATCAAGCAAGAGAGTTAATGCCATTAAATCATGATGACAACGCTCTATGTTTATCGTTTGAGTCATATGAAACACGGTATGAAACGACCGATCTCATATGGCTGGATTATCACATGGATAAGTCCGAGATCTGATTAAATGTGGTAAAATCAAGTTTTTTATTTTAGTTTACTCTAATTAAGTAGATCACACAAATGTTATGAATAGATAAATTTATTTTAAGTTAATTTATTCTAAACATATTGTTGGGCATTCTAGTGTAAGTAGCCCAAATTGGTGAAGTCCAAAAGCATTGGTGGCCCAACCCATTTTTGAATTAAAGCCATTTTATGCTGAGGACAATTGCCTTTGGGCAATCCTGACCGTTGATCTTGATTGTGAGCTGGTTGCCCACTTGCCCATTTGCACTGCCCGATGACTTATGTTCAGGCCTTGAGCCTTGTGCATATGCACATGCATTTATTATTCACATCAGACTTATCCACTCCTCTCTAGTCATTCCATTCTCTGGTTCTCTCCCTCTCTCTCGGGTTCCCTTTTCTGTGAGGCGATTTCCATGGCGATTCTCTCTTCCTTCTTCCTGAGATTCTTGGAGCCGGTTGTGCTCTGACTTGGTGACCAATCCTCTTGTTGGTGCTGTTCTCTTGGTGTTGCAGTGGTGATTCGGCGGTCCTATTGGTGGCCATTAAAGGAGGTGCTTCATTGTTGGTGAATCTGACCGAGTACCTTGAGGGTTTGAGAACCGAGAAGTTGACCGAGAGAAGGATGGTTTGGATCCGATGATCGTGACCTAGTCTGTCGTGCTGAGCCCACGTTTTGGTATATCAATTTCAGTTTCTTGATATGTGAACTTGTCATGTACATCGTGTGTATGTGAGTAATATTCTGTCACTGAATTGTTTGGTATATTTTTGCTTCATTAATAACCTTTCATTCTTTTGTTTGAGGCTTCTGAATTTTATCTTGATTTTGCTGTTTGTAGTTTTGTTGATCACTTCATTTTGAGGCTACTGGATCTTGATTAATTACTCCAAGAACTCCCAACAGTGGTATCAGAGCGATGTTCTTAAGTAACTCTTAAAGATTCGTTGCCTCTAGTTGATGTGTGAAGCGATTGTTGTTCTTGGTTAACCTATCACCTCTTTGATGTTATCTGCTTCCGTTGATCTGAGGAGTGCATGCTATTCATGTCTTGTTACTATAAATGCATGATAATATTCATGGTTGCATATCTTTGTGGCTGAATTTGTATTCTTCATGCAGTGTAAGAGACATTGATTGCATGTGGTTAAGGTTTTTGTCCTCTGTTGCCTGCTGTAGCAATTATCCTTGGATATTTTTGCTACCTGTTGCGACTTGAACATTTAATACTCATCTGTGATAGGATCTCTTGTTATGTTTTGATCTCGTGTGTGTTATTCATCTCTTGGTTATCTATTATAACCATTTAGCTGATTGATTGGTGAGATTTACACAGGTTACCTTTGGTAACCTGTGTCCTTGACTCTGTGGGTGTGCTTAGTTGTGTTGATCTGTCAATCTTCCTTTGTGATTCTTTACGATGATTAAGGATAGAGTGATTTCATCTGTTAGGACTGAGATTACCTGTTTTACTGAGAAGAGTGATTTTGGAACCTGAAAAAGAAAGATGTGTGCTCTGTTACACGTGAAAAGTTGTTAATAGCACTTGAGAAAGATGCCAAAAAATGGTATGAAGAACAACTTAAAAATGCTGATAATATTCTTGAAGATGCATATAGTCTCATAATCTTAAATTTGAGTGATTCTGTGTTACGAAAAGGTGGATGACTGTAATTCTGTGACTAGTTTATGGGATAAATTTAAAACTCTATTTGCTAAACAGTCTGCACCCACCCTTGCATATTTAAAAGGCAAACTTTTCTCTTGGAAAATGGATTCCAGTAAATCACTGGATGATAACGTAGATGAGTTTACAAAACTCACTTTAATATTGAAAGGGACAGACCAAGCTATTGATGACACTAGCCAAGCTATGATTTTACTACAGTCTTTTCCTGATGAATATTTTGTTGTGAAAAACCCCTTGAAGTATTCCGGTCTGATTGTAACACCTGAAACCGGGTGCTACCAGCGACAACCCGTGGGGTGAGCCACGAGTCATTGAAGCTAAAAGAAGTGAAACTAAAATACTAAATCAGACCAATCTCAATAAAAAGGCAATCGTATCATCATGAACGGGAGTGAAGATACCAGAACAAAAAGGACATCAACATCATGCGGAAGCATCGTATAAATAAAATACTACTACAAGTCCCTTATAGGGAAAGTGTCATCCAAAATGACCACATGGTCAAATACAAATCAGAGTGTCCCAAAATCATGCAGCGGGAGATAAAAGTTCTAATGAGGTCACACTGCTTCCCGCCGCATCCAGCTACAAACCACTAGTCAAAACCTGCCAAAACAAGTAGGGGTAATATCCGTCAGCTATCGCTAGCAGATGAGATGAAAGACGGATAAACAGCACATACTAAAATCCAAAACATGCGATCTTATGATAGAAAATGATATATAAATAGACATACAGAAAGACTGGATCAGAAAGATACATAAAGACTTGGTCTGAGAGAGAAATCTTGTAAACAATATAGACATGACGATAATGGATGAAGACTGGATCTTGCCATTGATGGATCTTTCACAATTGCTAGGATATCCTATCAATGCCAACTTGATATACAAATCCGATATGGCATCCGCGAACATGTACAATCAAGAGGTACCGTCCTAGCCCCTTCGCTGCGAATGAAAGAACGTAAAGACGTTGTGACACCCGAAGGTGCCCTTATTTTTCTCAAAAGTCCAAGAACTAGAGAGAAGTACCCCAAGGTCTTTGAGAGAAATGCATCCATATCCCAAATCTATAAAATTGGATCATCAAAATATTATAAGACTGGATCATCAAAATATTATAAGACTGGATCATCAAAATACTATAAGACTGGATCATAAATCATACGCTCCGGTATATATAAATAGAAGTATATCAACCGTTTGCATAAAACAGGTGAAAACAGATAAAATACATATACCTCGTATGTACCACTATCCGTACAACAACTCACCTGAGAAATGATGATCAAAAGTCACCAAGAATCCTCAACCGAGCACAAGATGCTCTACCGGCTCACCAACGGTCCCTGATACACAAATCATGGACAAACGCCTCAAACCCGATCATCGGTTAAACAAACAATCAACACCCTAAACAATCCTTAATCATCTCAATCTACATCCTAAAGATCCTCAAACACGAGTCTAGGGTCGATCTCGACCCTCCCCGGAGCAATCCCAAGTGTTGGAGAACTCAAAACATCCTAAAAGACCAAAATACACAGTGGCGGATGTCCTCAAGAACGTCCGCGAAGGCCTTTGTTCATTTGTGAAAAATCTAGAATTGTATCATGGACTTTGTGGTGGACCTCCTCGAGGACCTCCTCGAGGACGTCCATCATACAAATTCTCGAGGACCTCCACCATACAATTTCTGCAATTCTGCAGAAAAGTTCAGAACCCGAAACCTCAACCAAAACCAACCTAAACTTGATTCCAAAGCTTCAAACAAGTCTTAAAACATGAAATGAAGCATACTAAACCATTTAGAAACATCTACACCTCCTCAATCATAAGATTACTCAACTAAAAATCAAATCAAGCTAAAACAACCTAAAATCAAACATCCATCAAGAATCTCAAGGAAACATCAACCAACACTCATCATCAAGACTTCTAACAAGTCTCAAATGACATAACCAAACATGCCAAAGCAACAAACACCAACCAACACAAGCCAAACTCAAACTCATCCATTCAAAAATCCATCCACTACTAGATCCAAGGGAAAACATGAAAATCATCAAAGAGATTACCTTAAAACCTCAAGATAACCAAGCTCAAATCCTTTCCCAAGCAAGCCAACGAAGATCCACACCAAGATCAAGCCCAAGCTAAGCAAATTCCTCAAGGAGAGTGATGAAATCTTCAAGTTTTCTCTCAAATCTCCATGGATTCCTCAAGCCCTTCCTTTCTTCTTCCTTCTCTTCCTCACTTTTGCCTTTGTTTTCCTTCAGTCAAAGGCAGAAATGAGGGCTGGAGAATGCCCCAAAAATCAACCAAATCCTCACATATACACACACACACTCAACCTTAATTGTTAACCACTAACACACTCAACCTCTACCAACTACCATCCCTTAATCAACTAACAACCTATAATCACAAATCACGCTTAGGAGACTAATCCTACATGCCTCAAGCTCGTCACTAAAAGTCGTAAAATTAAATCACGGTCCTAATGAACCCAAATTTAAAATTTTAAAAAACATCAAATCACAACCCGTCAAATCCTAAAAAATCGGTGCAAACCAAGTACGTCAATATGGTACTCGTTAGTCATGTCTCATCATCCCGATCATGCTGATATGTTCAAAACGGTCGTACGACATGCGATGAAAAAAGTAGTAAAATGGCTACGTAAAACCCGAGAGTAATATTCACGTAAAACACTATTCATCGAAAAATAAAAAATCTCCGACATGATAAATCAATCATAAAATCCATAATTAATATAAAATAATCATAAAAACACAGGGTATTACAAACCCTGTTTAGTTGATCAAAGCTTTAGCCATAAGGAAGGCGTTGAATACAATGAGATGTTCTCGCCAATAGTGAAGCATTCCTCTATCCGCCTTCTTCTGGGTTTGGTGGCTTTGCACGATTTGGAGCTGCATCGGATGGATGTGAAGATGGCATTTCTACATGGAGATTTGGAAAAGATCATCTACATGAAACAGCCAGATGGTTATGTTACACCAGGGAAGGAGAATTTGGTCTGCTTATTGAAGAAGTCCTTATATGGGCTTACACAGTCTCCAAGGCGATGGTACACTCGATTTGACTCCTATGTTGAGAAATGTGGGTTCAATTAGAGTGACTTTGATTCTTGTGTTTATGACAAGATGTTGCCAGATGGATCCCCGATGATTTTGCTCCTATATGTTCATGATATCCTTATTGTAGCTAAGGATCTTACCACCGTGAACTCAGTAAAACAGATGCTTGGAGCTGAGCTTGATATGAAGGATTTGGGGGAAGTTGGGAAGATGCTTGGCCTGGAGATTCAGAGTGATCGGAAGCATAAAAGTTATTCCTCTCACAGCAAGCATACATTGAGAAGGTTCTGGATCGTTTTATCAAGACTAATGCTAAACCAGTCGCCACTCCATTGGAGGCACATTTCTCATTGTCTGTTGCTGATTCCCCTTCCACACCTGAGGAGGAGAAGGTTATGGCGTTGGTTCCCTATTCCAGTGTGTTATGGTTTTTTTCTCAGCACATGTTGAAGATTCAAGGCGATAGCGATGGCATGATGGCAGCCGGTCTGGTTAACACCGCGGACACTATAGCGATGGTTGGATGGATCTTCTTATCCAGGATGATTCTTTGGCGCCTTGGGTATCCATGATGATTGTCATGTTCTACTTGGTGTATGTGTACCAAGTTTCAAGTCTCGAGGAGATCTAGTTTGAGAGTTATGCTCAGGTGGCGCCATGGCGATGGGAAGTCTATGACGACGGTTCTCAGGCCTTTGACTGATGGCGACACTTGGCTCTAACTTGTGTTTCTGATGTTGTATGGACAAATCCTCTTGCACGGATATTATTCATGGTATCCTAGGATATGAGGACAAGTTTTGGCATTGGATTTAATGCTGGTTTGTGGATGGCGATGACTATTATCGCCATAGGCAGTTTACTCAAGGGATGCAACACCACAGAGGTCGATGCCCCGGTCATTGGGTTGTGAGTCAGTTAGTTACCTCGGATTGTGTGCTAATTAGCTGACCTAAGAGTTTGGGCCAGAGTGTGTTACAGCCTAGGGACACGTGTATTGTTTTTATTGGTTATAATAACCTATATATGGGGTTCCCAAGAGGGAATCGGGAGACTGGTGTATTGTAAATCCAGGTGGAAAAATTTTCTAAGTTTTTCGAGAAGTGAGAATTGATTTTCTCCATTGTCTTCTTTGAGTGCTTGCTTTGTGATTGTGCTCGATTCTTTATTTCAGTGAGGTTGAGAGATCGTTTCCGCTTCTAGATTTCTCATCAAGTGATATCAGAGCTAGATCGGATTGCTCTATTTTTTTCTTCTCTCTGTTACGGTGATCGAAGTTCTTCGAGATCCTCAGATCTGATTCGATTCAGTTCGATTTGGTGGTGCTCAAGATCGATTGGTTCAGATCTATCCGATTTTAAGGTTAGTAGCAGAGATCTCACTGTTTTCAATGGAGGCCAATCATAGTCGCATGATTATACTCAATGGAGGGAACTTCCATTTTGGAGGGGGAAGATGGAAGATCTCCTTCATGTGAAGCAGCTTAATCTTCTGGTGTTTGGAGAGAAACCAGCGGCCAAGACCACAGAGGAGTGGACAATGGTACATCGCCAAGTGTGCGGATACATCCGTCAGTGGGTGGATGACAATGTTCTTAATCACATTTGTG
>JAOWBR010154250.1:0-13050 GCA_028571145.1 Dionaea muscipula
AAGGAAAATGTCGAATAGAGCTCAGATTTGGGAGATTGAGTTATTTTTCTTTTTTATTTTATTAGTATTTTTTAATTATCTTTTTAATAAAAATGTAGCAGTATTTTATTTTTTCTTTGTTAAAAAGTTTTTGTGACCAAATTTTTTTTGGAGGGAAGGTATGTACCCGCTAATTTTTTCTTCAATTTGGATAAGATTATTTTTAACGACAAAATATGACTAGTATTCACGATAAACTCTATCAGTTGTCGTTAAAATTTATTTAAAAACGACACTTTTATATAATTTGTCATTAATACTTTATTTTTTACGAAAAATTCTTATATTGTCGTTAAATATTTGTCGTTAATACTAGTTTTTTTTTTTTAGTGAAATCCTTTAATTCCCTTCCTTCTTCTTCTCTTCTTCTCTTCTTCCTTCTTCTCGTTCCCTTGGCTCTCTCACATAGGAGGCAGAAGAAAATGGGCAGCCAAGGCCTTCTCCAACCACACACCAACACCTCAAATGGATATTCCAACACTCAACCCCCCTCATCTTTAATGAAAACCTTAAAAGTCAAAAAAGGTGGCCATCTCTAATCCTCTAACATCTTAAATCCTCATCTCCCGTGAGCAAACTAATCCTAAATGCATCAAACTCATCACCAAAAATCACGAAATTAAATCACAATCCTAAACAACCCAATTTCAAAATTTCAAAAAACCTTCAAATCACGACCCGTCAATTTCTGAAAAATCGGGGAAAGCCAAACACGTCAATATGGTACTCGTTGGTCTCGTCTCATCATCCCGGTCATGCCGGTATGTTCTAAATGATCGTACGACATGCGATGCAAAAAGTAGTAAAATGGCTATATAAAACCCGTGAACACTATTCACGTAAAACACTAGTCACCGAAAAACAAAAATTTCCAAAAATGATAAATCAATCCTAATAAGCATAAAACAATATAAAAAATGATCAAAAAACCCAGGATATAACATTCTACCCCCCGTAAAAATATCTCGTCCTCCAAATCAGAAAAACAAATCCATATGAGAATCTCAATTGAAAAGTGTGGATATCTCTCAAACATCTCCTCCTCATACCCCCACGTGGTCTCCCTCACCGCGTGGTTACGTCAAAGAATCGTCACCATCCGAAGTCGTCAAGAATCAGAAATCCAAAGTCTCACGGCACTATTAGGAAATCACATCCTCTCGAATCTTCTCTATCCTCACAACCCTCCGTCCAAATTCTACAATCTCGTCGGCTACTACTAGAAAGTCCAACCTTCTAGAACTCTTACTGGCACAAAGTCGTCTCAAGTGACCAAATGCACCATAATCAAATGTGGAAGTCACGCACCCCAGATGAACTACTAACGAGACAAACATCAGACATCCAAGTCAACCACTAATCAAAATCCACCTCGAAGTTCCAACACATCATCTGAAAACATATATGGAACTCATGCCCTCTGACCAAAATGAACACGAATCCAAAGCTACGTGCATCAAATGTGCCAAACCAATCAAATCAATAGAGTCAATGACCAACCACATCAACAACCCAAGAGCATCAATCAGAATCTACAAAACCAACTGAAACCTCAATCCACACCTTAAACGAACCAATCAAAGGAAGAAGCTCACCAGACAGAAACAGCCTCCACAATCATAAAAGCAACCTCCACAACACCTCGCCCTCAGGTGTCCGTCCATAAGAGATCTCATCGCCATCCGAAAGATCAACATGAAACAAGGCAAAGGTAGGTTTACCCTAAACCCAAACATCTGTGGAAACCTGCCAACTCAGAAGCTACCAATCTCAGACACGAATCATCATCCCTGTCACTTCACATGACCAAGGAAAAAGAACTCACTCAACCCCAAAAGTCACTCATCAAGATCTCTCCACACAACTGTCTCTCTCATTAGACCAATAATGCTAGCGGAAACGGTCAACCAAGACCGAAAATCTAAATCAAGAAATCACCCTGAACCTCAACCAGACCACCATCCTCAATGCCATCGCAATGGAAATGGTCGACCAGGATCAAAACTCCAAGAAATCATCCATAACACAACAATGCAGAAGTCCTAATGAAAGGCATGACAAGACTCAAGACTATCTCTACAGGATCCATCCATCCTCACAACACAACACAAAGGACTTCACATGATGAAACATCAACTCTAGGAAGACCCCTCATCACAACTCTACTACTCAGCAAAAGCTCCCTCTGCTCATCCCAAATCATCGAACTCGGTGCCTTCTAAAAAGGCCTTAAAACACCAACAACTAACAACAACTGAAATGTTCCTGAATTATAGTCTACACCTCCAAATCGGAATCGATCACCAAACAAAAAATCCAACACAACTCCCTTCCACAATCAAAAGCAAGCAAGGTCGAATCTGACACACAGAAGACGTGAACCTTGCGTCCACCACTCAACTATTGTTCCATCTGATAAGGTGAATCAATAGTCTCCTCAGAACACAATCAAGTGGCCACCGTGCCGAACTAACGAATCCAAGCAATCAATCTACTAATCGTCAACACACCACATGTCTCAACATCACATCCTCGAAACGTTCAAACCAACTCTACCCAGCACCAACAAGGTGAAACTGACAATCCATCATCAACTACGCTAACAAGTGTCCATCCAACAGAACCATCATCATCCATAGGAAATCAGTGGAAACATCCAAAGAACCCAGCCATCACTAGGAAATCACAAATCTAAAAATCAAGCGTGAACCCAAGTCACATCTCTCTCGAGGTTAGCAATGTTAAGTCGAGAACTCATCAAAGGTCTCCCTACACAAGTCTGAGTCACACATCATTAAACACCACCACAGCGGAAACGGTCAACCAGGATCGAAAACACAAGCATCCTACCCACACATTAATAGGTGTAGGTGTCCATCCGATAAGTACGACAAAAATTCAAAATAACTCTACTTCTATGGAATTTCATCTCAGTCACCCTCAATGGTGAAACTCAAACTCCCAGTGAATAGAGAAAGAT
Organism: Dionaea muscipula; assembly: GCA_028571145.1. NCBI lineage: Eukaryota > Viridiplantae > Streptophyta > Magnoliopsida > Caryophyllales > Droseraceae > Dionaea > Dionaea muscipula. The sequence goes on from JAOWBR010154250.1 coordinate 3,020, forward strand.
CTAAGTCCTCATCAACAGTCGCAAACACACCAACTCAAGAAAAAGGATCCCTATCAAACAGGCACCCCAAATGGTCACTCACAAGATTGCCCCCAGAATCATCCTACCACAGAGCAACTAGCTCTCTCTCGACTCATCCGGATCCATCCCGAAGGGAAACCTAGCATCATGGGCTAAAACAAATCAACTCCCATCCAAGAGAAACCCTCACACAACTAACTACAAGTCAATCACAACAAAAAGATCTCCGATCTCTAATCCTACTGTCACATCAAAAGTCATCAGTCGCAAGAATCCAAGACAACACATCCTCACAAGTCCACCAAACGAGAAACTAAAATCATGCCAAAATAAGCATCTAACACCATCACCACCAATCCCAAAACTAACACATCGCTCGAATCAACAAAACTCTCCTCAACCACAACCTAGATGGCCTGATGCCGATCCAGCCGATTCATGTCCAAATGTACTTAAAATCACACATCTCAAAACAGTCACTCAACTAAAAACAGAACCATCCACCCCAACATCATGTCTAGGGCAAACCGAGTCAACTCAACTGAATCACTAATCGAACAATGTCAACTATCATCAATCAAGAACTCCAGATGGCACAATCAAAGGATGAGGAAATCCAAAGGGATCTAAGAAACACATGGTACAAAAATCAAGGCACTAATGCAAAAACACTAAATCAAATGATGAGGGTACCTTACACCACATCGGGAAAAGCGACAACATCATCAAGTGTCGAGGTAAGACTCATCCTGGGCCACCTGCTTCCCTGAAGTGGAAGCAACTCCTCCCTGTCCTGTCTGGTTCAGCTGAGAACCAGAAAACTGACTCTCGCCTGCTTTGCAAACAACAGCTCGATGGCCCGGCTTCCTGCAGGAGAAAAGCAAACAATGGGCGTGCCATCACAATGGACTCCTCTAGAGTGATGCGCCCCACACCGTCGACACGGCTGTCTCTGGGTCTCGGAAGACCTTGAATGGAATCCTGACTAGGACTGCTGCAGTCCCTCCTGCTCTTCTCCCTTCTCCCCCGAACTGGAAGAAGTTGCTCCCTTAAATCTCTTGGGGTTCAAGCCCCTTAAAAAGGACAGGCCTCTCTCAACTCCGGTGGCTCTCTCTACCATGTTTGTCAGGAGGTACAATGAAGTCGTTGAATGGTCTCCTGAAGGTCAAGGTTCAAACCCCGAAGAAAAAGAAACATTTAATCCTCCTCAGTGGACACCCACTATGGTGTGAATCGCACAAGCTCAAGAAATCTCTTCGACATCTCTCCCGGTCTCAAAGTCTAAAGCTCTATCTTTCTCTCAACATCCGTCGGTCCACAGAGGAACCTCCTCTCAAATGCAGAAAGGAAAACTGTCCATGTCAAATCCTTCGGATGAGTCTCAAATCTCCCCTAAAGTTCTAGCCACCAAAACTCGGCCGACTCCCTCAGCAGGAAGGTCGCCAGAAGCACTCTATGCTCGAGAGGACACCCATTCCCCTTCAGGACTCACTTAAGTTCCATCAACTAACTACTAGCATCCACAAGGTCAGTGGTGCCAGCAAACGTCAAGTGTCTGGACCTCAGAAATCGATCAAACCATTTCCCCCTCAACCCCTCATCCCTCTCATCACCATCTCGAGCAGGTGCATCCTCTCTATCAAAAGCCTCGGCTCTCCGCGCATTAAACAAGCGAATCAAGTTCCGCTCTGCAATTGAGAGTCTCGATCCATAAGACCCCCGTCGCATCCGTCGGGGAGTCTCCTCAAATGATGGGGTCATGTCTGCCCCTGTACGCGTCTTAACCATTCTAGATATCCACAAGGATAAAACACAGCACATAAGTGCAAGGAAATTTAAATACTAAGAAGACAAAAGGAGAACGTACCTATGGCTGCCGGAAGATGGTGCCTCATTCTAAGAAAATATGAAAACAGAAATCTAAAATCCACACTCCAAACAGTCTCAAATGGAGTCGAATTGGTAATGAACCGACCCGCTCTGATACCACAAATGTAAAACCCGAAACCGAGTGTTACCGGCGATAACCCGTGGGGTGAGCCATGGGTCATTGAGGCCAAAAGAGGTCAAACTAAAATACCAAATCAGAGCAATCTCAAGAGAAAGCAGTCGAAGCATCATGCACGGAAGCAAAGATACTAAAATAGATCAAAGTCTAGATAAAGATAAACATCTACCATCATGCATGAAAGCGATCATACATGCGATACATAAATTCGATCTATAAGTCTCACAATGCGAAACCATAATTCCCAAAAAAACCATCATGTTCAATCATAAAATCAGAGTAGCAAAACATCATAAATATGCAGTGGAGGAACATGGAATATAAATCCTATGATGCCACACCGCTTCCCACCGTATCCGTCTACAAATCAAGAAAAAATCCTGGCAAAACATGCAGGGGTAGAATCCGTCAGCTAACGATAGCTGGTGAGGTGAAATATGAGATAAGGTAAATGAATAAAATATGCAATTCATGCCTGCTCAAATCATGCATCATTTGAATCCATAATATCTCTAAAATAATTCCACGGACCATGGCGACAATGGATGAACCAAAAACATGGGCCAACCAGAAAGTGCTCACTCACATCAACCCAGGTTACCCTAGCAATCCTCCATACGTACATCCCAGCATGGCCCCACCGCGTCATGTATCATCATGAGGTCCACCCTAGTTTCTCGTCGCGAAGTGGGAGAACTTCAGGATGTTGTGACACCCGAAGGTGGCCTTGGTTTCTCATAAGAGACAAAGAAGCCCCCCAAGGACTTAAAACAAAACAAATCCATATCCCATGTCCAAAACACAATAGGCGTACAAGCCCCAATAAAAATCAATTGAAATCATCATCTCAAAATATATGCTTTTCAATCAAAACCATTTCTTATATAAAGCATGAGAAAACAATGAGAAATGTTGACCAATCATGTACCAAAGTCCGTACATCAACTCACCTGAGCAAAGTGTGATCAACCTTAATAAGAAATCTGCTCAACCAAGCACAAGTCGATCAATGGAATCACCATAAATTCCTGGATTAAAATCATGCACAAAGGCCTCAAAAACTAACAAACGGCAACCAATCAAATCATCAAGCTAACGAGCACAAAACAACCCAAAGACGGACCCTAAGATCCTCAAACACGGGACTAGGATCGACCCTGACACTCCTCGGCACAATCCCAATCAATGAGGAACTCAAAAAAATCTTAAGGACCCAAAAGAGGCCTCTGGAGACGTCTCCAAAAGTCTCTGTCGATTTGGTGCACATAAAACTGTAGGGTGAGAAGTCTCTGGAGACATCCCCTGAGAGACGTCTCTGGAGACGTCCCCTGAGAGAGGTCTCTGGAGACGTCTCCCGAACAGAATTAGGAGACCTGCACTTCTGCAGAATCTCCAAATGCATGAAACCAAAATCCAAATCCACCAAAACTCAATCCAAGGCCCCTAACACATCACAAAACATGCATCCAAGCTAAACAACCTCTTAGGAACCATCACCAACATGCCAAGCACAAGATCACAACATCAAAAATCCAAAATACACTAAACAACCTACAACTAAACATCAAACATGAATCTCATGAGAACTCATTAAAAATTAGACATGAATACCTCAAACAAGTGTCCAATGATACTTCAAACCATGCTAGACTATCACACACCCGCCAACACAAGCCAAACTCAAGTTGGCATAATAAAAAATCCATCCAAACTCATGAAACCAAAGAAAAACCATAACTTAACCAAAACCTACCTTGAAATCAACCGATGCAAAGATCTTCAAGCTTCCTAGAGAATACTAATATGATCCTCAAGCTAGTCTAAACCAAATCCAAGCTCAAACTTCAAAGAAAATCGTGAAATCCTTGAATTCCCTTCCTTCTTCTTCTCTTCTTCCTTCTTCTCTTCTTCTCTTCCTCCTTCTTCTTGTTCCCTTGGCTCTCTCACGTAGGAGGCAGAAGAAAATGGGCTGCCAAGGCCTTCTCCAACCACACACCAACACCTCAAATGGATACTCCAACACTCAACCCCCCTCATCTTTAATGAAAACCTTAAAAGTCAACAAAAGTGGCCATCTCTAATCCTCTAACATCCTAAATCCTCATGTCCCTTGAGTAAACTAATCCAATATGACTCAAACTCATCACCAAAAATCATGAAATTAAATCACGGTCATAAAGAACCCTATTTCGAAATATAGAAAAACCATCAAATCATGACCCGTCAAATCCTAAAAAATCAGGAAAACCCAAATACGTCAATATGGTGCTCCTTGGTCTCGTCTCATCATCCCTGTCATGCCGGTATGTTCAAAACGGTCGTACGACATGCGATGCAAAAAGTAGCAAATGGCTACATAAAACCCGAGAACACTATTCACCGAAAAACGAAAATTTTCCAACATGATAAATCAATCTTAATGAGCATAAAATAATATAAAAATAATCCTAAAACCCAGGGTATAACACCTCCACATTCTCGGCCTTACTTATCGCCGCCTCTGCCTGCATCCTATGGCGTCGTTATATTGATCAGTCTTCACGTATTTATCAATGGATAGAGCATCCGCATCAGCCAAGTAGGCAACCAGAGACTTCTTCAACTCGGCACGTTGAGCACAGTTATACCTGATGATCGCCTTCAGGCGAATCTCCTCCAGCATCTGATCCTTCCACTGATTCTGATATTTGTCAATGTCATCTTTGAGGACTTCAATATGTTTGTCCTTGGCAGTAAGTTCTTTCTTGTCCTTCGCCCTGGCCTTTTCAGATTCTTTGAGCTATTTTTCAAGGTTGCCCTTATCACTTGTTAGCTTTTTAACATCATCAAGCAGAGAAGCAACTTTAGCTTCTTTCCTTTTTAGCACAGAGGTGGCAGTTTCAGCCTTACTCTTGTATGACACCACCTCATTGTGAGCGTTGATGAAGTTCTGCTCCATGGCAGTTAGTTGAGTCTTGTAATGTTGAATTGCATTTGATGCCTTCTTCTCTTTTGCCTCTCTCGCCTCAACTCTTGCCAGTTAATCTGCAATCTTCTGGTTGCAGTAATCCTTATAGGTTTGGTGGGAAGCAATATAGTTGTTAACAACTCTATCTGTTTCTTCCTGATGGCGCAAGGACTCAGTCCAAAGGATTTGTTGCTGCATTTTAAGGAGTTAGTTTTTGAAGGAAGCTATAACAGGGTGACAATAAGTTTTTGAAAGAAATGAGGATACCTGCACAGAAGCCTGAGTCAGCCATTACCTAAGTTGCACATTTGTGAGCTTCTCAGCAATATCTACATCCTTCGTCGTCATAGCTTCTCTGCCCCATTGTACTCTCATGGTTTGTTTTTCATCCTTGTCACCACTTGTGCTCATTAGTATGTTGTAGTTAGGCAAGATGTTTCTCTTTTGTTAGGAAGGTGGTAGTGGTATGGTTGGCGAGGGAGCTGAAAGATCCATGGGTAATAAAGAGGGCGGCAGTTGGAGTGATGGAAGTGATTTCTCTTAAGTTGTCCTTTTCTCTCCTGTCTGCTTCCCCTTGCTCTTGGTCGTTCTCCCGGCTTCAGATTTCTTTGGGGCGATAGGTGGATTAACCGCTACTTCCTTGGCCACCTCCTTTCCCTTGCCTTCCACATCAGTGTTTGCCGCCACAACTGCTTCTCCCTTCTTCTTTAATTTCTTTCTCTTTTTCTTAGGTAGCGACGCCACAGCCTCAGCCACTTCCTTAATTTCTTTGACAACAATCTCCTTCTGTGCTTCAGTTGGATCCACCTCTTGAGCCTTGTCATCTGAAATTATAATTTTTTTAAGACCAGATAAAAATCTCTGTAAATTTTCGTCATCACTTGAAAGGAGGGCGTCATGTGGATCTTGCTCTCCTCCTTTCTCTGCTGGCACTTCTACTGGGTGGCTTGAGGCATCATCCATGGGCGTTTCATGCTCCCACCCCATAGTTGTATCAATGATTTCGTTGTCATCATCACCACCTGAAGCCTCCATGGTTTGATCAGGAACTCGTTTCCACTTTTTCTGAACAAGGGCAATGGAGTCAACACTTTTGCCCTCGCCTTCGCTATTTCTAGCAATAGATGGCGACTCCTCCCGTTGAGGTCGCCCTCTTTGGATTCTCGCCAAAGGAGAGTCAGGTCTAAGAGGAGGCGCCTCCTGAGCTGTAGCTGGCGCCTCTTGGGCTGAAGATGACGGCCCCTTATCTTGAGTAGTGGACGTCGCCACCTCTTCTATCCTCACTAGCTGCTGAGATTGAGGATTTGCACTCTCTGATGGCGCCTCAGATAATGTTCCACTGCCGTCGGCAAGCACCTTTGTCGCCACCTTCTCGGCAGTGGGGACATAGAGCTGCACAACTCTCTTCAAAATCTTAGACATGCCTGCAATACAAAGTAACAGAGAATCATCAGAGTTCAATTTCAGAATCAAAATCATGTCAAGACATTTTTAAAAAAAGAAAACAGTGTTTATAGTCGTACGAGGGTGAGTTCTTGTGGCAATCCCATGAAGCTCCAAGTTTTCCAAAGTTACCCCTTGTGCCCTATCCTCTAGGTACTTCTTCCCCTCACTCACAAAGGTATCACGAAGAGCCCTCTCCTCCATTTTTAAAAACGACCTCATCTGAGTAGTTGGCATAGTGAGCACCTCCTGCTGTTGGGTATTCACCGCCCATTGTCTATGGCCCACCAGAACAAATTTGACCTTCCAATTATGGACATTACTTCTGGTCTTAACCACACCGTACTTCTCCTCCTTCTTACCCTTCATATTCAGACAGAAACAATAGTAACCCGTAGCCAATCCTAATTTCGGGTCCTTCAAGGGTGCTAACTAGAACATCCAGTACCAGACTTGGAGGGAGGGTTGAAGTCCCAACTACCCACACCGAATAATGTAAGCAACGATAACAGTATAAGTGTTCGGTGTGAGCTATCCAGGTAGCAGATTATGTAGGTTCAGGATGCTCTGAATGAAGGGATGCAATGGTATTCTCAATCCTCCCCGCAGAGACTCAAAATGTATGGCCACGGTGTTTGCCAAATCAACATCTACCACCGTGTTCTCGGGGCTAGGCAGAACGTACTGATAATCGCTAGGCAAAGGGAAGGCATCATTGAAATCCTCTACGTCACCGGCAGTCAAAACAGATGTGGCTTCAGAAATATGCACTGCCGATGCATCGAATCCCTTTGCACATGTGGCATTCCTCTAAGTTGTCATCACTGATGAGTGAGTTCAATCAAAATTTGATTTTTAACTTTTACCCTAATCTCAATTTTTCTTTCTCAGGGTGAAACGACGAAATTGAAAAAGAGGGAATCGCAAATTTAAGTGGTATTTACCTGATGATGCTCAAAATCAAAGGAGGAGGAAGTTCGTTGTTTAAATCGTCCACAAATCGTCCTCAAATCGCCTCTGAATCGCTGTCAATCTCGCAGACACTTAGGGTTTCAATTTCTGTTCGCGTGAAGAAGATAAAGCATCGGGCTCAATTAAATAGAAGGAGTCGATGGGACACCCATTATTTTAGCGGAAAATCAATTTTGGAAGCCCAACGGACTTCGGGCCCCAGGCATTAACTTTGATTCCAGTCAGGTCCATTTCTCTCTCATAGCGTTTTGTTTAAATTGGCGTCGATGCGACGTCGTTTTACGTTGGCGGGAGGGTCGGATGCCACAGGTCATTTTGGAACCCGACGCCATGGCACATTTTTGGCACTGACACCATGTTTTAAATTTTGACTTAACACCATGGTGTGTTTTCACTGATTCAAGTTTCCTGTGTTGTTTGTTTTAGTTTGCTTCCTTTATTTCTTTTCTTTTAGTTAGTTTATTTTATTTTGTTTTTCCTGATTTAGCCTACTTAGACTTGTGATCTCATAACTATTTTACATTCTATCCTTTTGCATTTGTTCTTCTCTTTAGTTTTGATTATGTCAGTTACACTTACGACCATGTTCAAGCTATGAAGTTTAGAGTGGTGCACTTCACCTTCGCCATGGTAAGTTAGTCTTAATACCTTGTGAGGATTGAGCCTTTCAACTTTTAAATATTTTAAGTACTGACTCCTTCCCCTCACAAAAATTTAGCTCATCTTGAGACTTTGCTTTCTATATATAATCTTATGTTTAATTCTATGTTAAAGGTAAGAACGTTTTCTTAAGCATTATTTAGCATAGTACTTTACTTTTGGTGACGCCTTGGGCATGAAGTTAGTCATATTTTGAAAATTTTGAGCCTCTACCATTCTTTTTCTAAACATAATTTCCATTTCTAGACCCATTTGAACCGGATTGGAGAAAATCATTCATTGTTTAACTACAAAATTTACCAATACTCAAGTTGGGGGGGAGATTGAAGCTGCAAGAAGGTAGAAGTGATCCATGGTGCCAATAAGAAAGGCCCTGCCAAGGCCATTAAAAGACCTGGGAGTTCTGGAATTCAAAGGAAAGAAAGAAGATCCTAAAAGGGTGAAGCAAAACCCCATCATTTTTTAAAAGAAAAGGATCTGTTCCATGAAAGAAAAACATAAAAACATTACCTTGAGCTCCAAGGAAGCAATAGATGGTGGTTAAAATCAAAAGCTCAGAGGAAGAAATCCTCTATCTTCATCACCATCACAGTTCAAGAATGATGGCAGGACCCGTCGCCATGAGGTCAACAGGAGTTATAAAAAGGGAATGAGTTGTTTTTCAAGACTTATACTCTGTTTGATGTGCCTAAGTCCCATTGATACATCTGAACCTAACCCAAAGCATATCACTTCCCTTACATTATGAGCTTATAAAGTCCTACTGATCCTTGGCGTAGTCATTAGTATTCAATGAATTGCTAAATTGCTTGTTCTCTTACATTAATTTCCTGTCTATGAGATTATACACATTAAATGAGCTTCTTTGATTGAGTCATGAATGTGTGTGGAATATTATTTGCTCCTTCACATAACTTCCACCACACACCACAAGAGTGTCCGTTGAGAGTAATGTACTCATGTTTCGTGAGAGCACTATCATGACAATGTGAGAAGACTGGCTAACCTTGGTGAAATGAAGTGCTACTACCCAATGACATGGAGCTTGGACCTCTGAAGATCGTAACACTGGTGTATCATGTTACTCTTGAGATTTACATTTGTACTTTGGTGTGATTTGTATAGTTTTCATGATTTCATTTGTATTGAGTAGCTTATCTTTTTCTCTGATCCTCCACTCTAATTTTCATCATTTACATTTCATCCATACCTTTGCTTGAGGACTAGCAAAGAGCCAAGTTGGGGGAGTTGATGTAGCCATGAAATGGCTACATTTCCTTACCTTTTACATGTGCTTAGTCCCTTGTTTTACCTTGTTATGGTGTGATCTATGCCTGTTTTTCAGTATTTATCAGGTTTTACATCATTTGGAGAAATCAAGGCAAGTTGACGCCATCATTAGAGCAAAGGGTGGAAAAGCAGCTAAGATAGGGACATGGTGCCATCACTATTCCTGAAGGTTGATCCTGAAGACAAGACTTTCAATCCATCTCAAATAACCTTTAAATATGGTCCTCAAACTATGATAACCAGAGGAGCTCAAAATCTCTCAATCCACTCAACTGACGCCATGAAGCTGACTAGCTCTACTGAAGCATGGTGATGATCACCCTTAATTTCTGATTGAGAGATTCATTCCTGACGTATCCAACTTTCATGGCCCTCATTCAATACTTGACAACATGCTGTGAGGCCATAACTTCCATTCAACAAAGGGGTTTCTTTGGAGAAGTTTCTGACGGCACAGAGCTGTTTGGTCTCACCAATCCGTGGCGTCACTATGACCTAACTTGCTATTCAAGAATTCCACATTGTTGATCCATGTTCCAAACATGTCCACTTGATCTACTGAATCTTTCCGTGTGGTCAAATCATCCACTGGATCTCTTAAACTCCCTGGAGGAAGAATCGTCGCCTTAGACTCAATGGCGCTGGTACCGAACTCCATAGCGGTGGCGATGGTTGACCTTAACTCCTTAT
>JAOWBR010154261.1:0-10787 GCA_028571145.1 Dionaea muscipula
GAATCAGACGAAGGAGGTGAGAACAGAGTTAGTGATGGTGAAGGTGAAAGGAGATGAGGTGAACAGACCCTAGAGGTGAGAAAGTAATACGAGAGCAGTGAAGAAGATAAGGGATTCAGATTTCAATTCATTCAACACCACTACTACAAAAATGGGTTTTGGCGACACCACTAAAACCGCTGTTGTAGAGGCTAAAATCGCTACCGTAGGCCTTTGGCAGCGGTTTGAGAACCGTTGTATATGTAGGCGTAGCCGTAGACTTTAGACAGCGATTTTACGTGTTCTATAGTCGCGGTACAAAACCGTCGCCTATTCTAGTCAACAGTCGCCTATTCTGCACCCAAAACAATTACAAGTTTTCGCCTATTTATAGGTTTAATTTCGAGAAATAAAGAAAATATAATAATTCATGAAAATGTCAAGTGTCCAGAGAGAACTAGAAATAATACAAATTCAGTTATACTGCTCTGACACTCTCTTTTCAATCAGCTCAACAGACTCCAGCTAAGCACGTGAGAAGGTGGAAATGGCTGATGGCGTTGGTTATTAAGGCGGGACGTTGATGCTCGTGGCGCTGTCTTGGCCCTTGTGAACTGTGGCGTCGGGTTCCCTTTGGTAGTTGGGGCGCTGGCTGAATAGGTAGTTGACGCCATGACGATCTTCATGATTAGAGCTTTGATTCACGTGGGAAGCACATTGAATTACCCCTTAGGATGAGTGAAGATGATTGATGTTCAATGGCGCTAAGGAAACTCTTAAATTTGCTTGGATTCTCCCATCGTCGCCACCATGCTCAAGGCTATCGCCTCAGGTCCTCAGCGACCGCCGCCACAGTTATTCTCCAGTCTTCACCTCAGGGAAATACGACCGCCGCCATAGTCTTAAGATGTCACCGCCACCGAGGGTTATTATATATCACACACACAACCGCCACCGAGGGTTATTATATCACACACACACATCCTTGGAGTAATGAGAATGAGTTTAAGCCTTTCTATTAACTTTTTGAACATGGTTTAGAGCTCCAGGAGGGAATGATGGACTATCAACCCTAGCCACCACCTAAAAACCCTAGCCATCACCTAAACCAGTCAACCATAGCTTTTTTTCGGCCACTACCTAGATCCGCCACCACCGCCAAGAGACTACTCGAAGGCCGACGACTCTAGAGGAGTAGTTCCTAGTCTCCGGTAACCACCCTGGACGGTGGTAGCACACTTCCAATCCTTCCCGCGGCGACGCCTGGTGCCGAACACCACCATGGGTCATGATTTTTCATGGTTTGACTTCATAGGATGATAGAGCTCCCTTAGATCTACATTCCATTTTGGCCAACAGTCCACGCACTCTCACGCACCATTGCAGTCTCCGGCGTGTGAAGCTCATGCGCCACGACCCTCTTCACGTGTCGTTGCCCACTTCGGCCATAAAATCCATAATGTCTCTTCCTCGTGCTGGATCTTTATAGTTACTGTTATCACCACTTTCTGAAGAGGGTGATTTGAACGCATTACGAGTGTCACCTGTCTGCCACCTGTGTCTCAAGTCTGGCTTTCGTGCCTCAAACTCGTCTTCTGCTTTAGACTCGTTTTCTGTTCCAAGATATCCGTTGTCTCAGGATATCTTCCGCCTTAGGATATCCGCTGCCTTAGGATATCCACTGCCTCAAGATCGTCACTTGTGCACGTAGCAAACTCCACGTTAGAGGGACTCGAGGTTTTTACCCTGGGATTACCCCTCCGACGCTCAAGTCAATCTCTGATCCAGATGCTGGAAGTTGAGGAGCTTAGCAGGAGAGTTTTCCAGAGAAAACAGGCGTACCTGAATGAGAAAGTTACACTCTATTTATAGAGGTGGACGGAGGTAGGCGTGAGATTACCGTTCCGCCCTCGGTATTTGTTTAGAAACATTCTAGAACGCCCCTGGATTTGCGCTTATTAGGCTTGGGCCCACAAGCCAAATGGGCTCGACCCATGCGACATTTTCCTCACAACGGCATCTTTCGCACACACGGTCACGACGATCGGACGACCCCATATGTGCCCGTATGGTGGCTGTCCGTTGGTCATGTGGGTGATCTGCTGGCCGCATGGGTGTGATCAGCTTGATGGTCGCACGGGTGTGATCATGTTGTAAAGTTGCATGGACGTATGGATGCTGCATGGAACTGCTGCTGCCCGCCAAGTGGTGCCGCTGCCTGCCGCACTCCTGCTGCCCACTGCATTGTTACTGCTGCCTGCAGTATCGGCGTTGCTCGCTGCATTGCAGCTGCCTGCATGGGCCATGTATTTGCCATACATGGGCTGGCCGCATGGCCATGTATTTGCCATACATGAGGTGGCCGCATGGCCATGTATTTGCCATACATGTGCTGGCCGCTCAACTTCATGTAAGAAGAAAGTGAGCTGCAAGTGGTTAATTGGCTGCATAGGATGATGCATGATAGCATGCAAGTAGGCCTTTTGGCCAATGTAGTTGGCCGCATGCTCCTTTCTTGCTCGCTCAAATATTGGAGTTGCTGGCTGCTCACTTGCATGGCTGGCCGCATGCAAGGCTGGCCGCACACGGCCACGGCTGCCCATCGGCTTCAGGTGGCCGTGGCCAGGTGACCATACGTCTTCGGGTTCCCGTCTTCATGCGTTCACCCGACAACTCATCCACATGTCGGTGGCGGAGCCTGCATCTATCCACGTGTCATGTATCCATTGTCTACGTGCCACGTTATTTTTTCGTATATAACATTTACTTCCGTCAGTCTCGTGGCGTACTCTATTAAGAGTTAAGGCATGGGGTTTGATGTTTGCATAACCAAACATGTGCTCTCACGTTCTTAGATCATCATCTTCCAACATGCACCTACTCTTACATTTTCAGAGTAATTTTCGCGGTAGGCCCTTACAGTTTTGGACACTATTTCTTTACGAGCTTCACTCGCCTCTCGACTGCGGATTGCGAGCCCCTTTACTTGATTCACAAGAATTTTAGGGGAAGGGTTTGATTTTTTCCGCTTTTGGGAACACTTAGGGATTTACCTGTTATTTTTTCGGGATTCACCTATTATTTTTTCGGGATTCACTCATTATTTTTTCAGGATTTACCCGTTATTTTTCGGGATTCACCCGTTGAGCATGATCAGCACTGTTTATTTTTTGCTTGGTTCGTGTCATCGGCCTTAGATTCTTGTTGATCTATCGAGTTCTGTGGTTTCGAGTTAATTCTCGTAATGATGCGACTTTGATGTGGCCGAATTTTTAGCTCAATCTATGCTCTTGGAATTGGGATGTCCTTTAGGCTTTTAAGCTTTGACGGACTCGATTTTTGTCGAGAAACTTCGCTTGAGAGTTATTTAATGCGCATTTCGTATGTCGCATATTTATTGTGATGGGCATAGAAGTGATTCACTTATCACAAAGCATAATTAGAATTTAAAAATTCTAATTTTATTCATCACGCTGAAAAAATTACATGCGACATTTAGTCGAAAAATAAAACTCGAAAATCCATCTCGATGGAGTCTTTATTTAACTTGAAAACAAAATATCTTCTAATTGGGTGTGCCATTCCTAGGACTCCGAGCTAGGACTTTCGCTGTGATCTCTATCTTGACCCCTGAAGGTCATATGATCATCTTGTCTGCCCCCCACACCTCGGTTTCCTGGTGGCTTCCTTGAGTATTTGACCTAGAGTCCTCGCTAGTCCTCTCATGAACTCGAGTGTTCCGAGCGCGAACTCGTAGCTCGCCTCTTCTCGGGAGCCATCATTCAGGTCCTCAGTGCCATGTACCTTTTTGCTTGTTAGAGGAGCTGGTCAAAGGTTTTTGGCACACGCATCGATTGGTTATCCTTGAAGGGTTTGGGCCAAAGCTCGGCCATAATGGCTGTAGTTGCGACGTCCTTTCCCACTCCTGGGATTTCTACGTACGTTGTGCTGATTCGGGACATGAATTCTCGGAGGGTCTCATCCTCTTGCTCCTTCACATCGAACAGGTTAGAAATGGATTTGGTGAAGACGGAAGATTTGACAAATTGTGCGATGAATTTCTCCCCGAACTCCTCAAAGTTGGAGATGGAGTTTGACGGGAGGCGGTGGAACCATCATCGGGCCGCTCACTTAAATGTGCTTAAAAAAGCTCTACACATAATTTTTTCTGAAAAATTTTGGAGGCTCATCCGGATCTCATTATGGTTGAGATGATCTTTCGGATCTTCTGTTCCGTCATAGGAGTCCAAGGACGGGAGACGAACATGGTCCGGACAGTAGTCCTCCATTACGTTCCTGGTGAAGGGTTGAGCTGTCCGTCCGGATCTCTCTTTTTTTCGTGGCCTGTGACCCCTTGAGGTTGAGACTCGTGAATGGGATCCTTCACCTTGCCAGTATGGCGTTGAACGACGACGCTTTCTCCTACTAGTTTCGTCGTCATCCTCTTCACTCAAAGTGTTACTCTTGGAGTCTACTGGATCCGATGGGGAAGACGATCTTACTCTTAGCGTGCATGAGGCATCTCTTGCCGCTCTTCGGGCTGCTCTTCTTGAACCTTTATGCGGCTTCAATCGCCAACGTCTTTGCATGCCCCGCTGCTTGGTATTGGGTATAGTTATGGTGGTCTCCCTGCCTGCCAGGTTGGGCAGCGTTGTGTCGGGCACACTAGGATAACGTGCCGCTAAAATCTGGTGCACGCCTTCGAAGAACAACTCTGTAAGTCGTTGAAACTCCGCCCGGGTGACAGGCTCGTCATCCCCCGGCCTTTGATGAGGTAGCGCGTTTGCGGCAATGCATTCCTCTTGCTCCGCTTCGTTGCCTTCTCCTGTCGGGGGATTGTCCGGATGTTGGCTCTCGAGAGGTGGAGAGTTTGGTTGCGTAACTCCTCTTCCTCTTGCGTCCACGCCTTAGAGATTTTTTGAAATGTAACTTCTTATTGCGTTTCCCACGGACGGCGCTAAATGTTATCACCACTTTCTGAAGGGGGTGACGTGGACGCGTTACGAGTGCCACCTGTCTGCCACCTATGTCTTAAGTCCGGCTTTCGTGCTTCAAGCTTGTCTTCTGGCATCTGCCTCAAGCTCGTCTTCTGCCTCAAGATATATTCCGCCTCAGGATATCCGCTGCCTCAGGATATCCGTTGCCTCAGGATTGTCACCTGTGCACGTAGTAAACTCTACGTTAGAGGAACCCAAGGTTTTCACCCCGGGAATACCTCTCCGACGCTCAAGTCATTCTTTGATCCATATGCTAGAAGCTGAAGAGCTTAGTATGAGAGTTTTTCAGAGAAAACAGACGTACCTAAATGAGAGAGAGCTAAACGCTCTATTTATAGAGGTGGACGGAGGTAGGCGTGAGATTACCGTTCCGCCCTTGATATTTGTTCAGGAACATTCTAGAACGTCTCTAGATTTGCATTTGGGCTTAGGCCCACAAGTCAAATGGGCTCGGCCCATGCGACATTTTCCTCACGACGGCATCTTACGCACGCACGGTCACGACGATCAGACAACCCCGCGCGTGCCCATATGGTGGCTGTCCGCTGGTCATGTGGGTGATCTGCTGGCCGCTTGGGAGTGATCAACTTGATGGTCGCATGGGTGTGATCATGTTGCAAAGTTGCATGGACGTATGGATGCTGCATGGAACTGCTGCTGCCCGCCAAGTGGTGCCGCTGCCCGCAGCACTCCTGCTGCCCGCTGCATTGTTACTGCTAGTATCGGCGCTGCTCGCTGCATTGCAGCTGCCCGCATGGGCCATGTATTTGCCATACATGGGTTGGCCACATGGCCATGTATTTGCCATACATGAGGTGGCCGCATGGCCATGTATTTGCCATACATGTGCTGGCCGCTCAACTTCATGTAAGAAGAAAGTGAGCTGCAAGTGGTTACTTGGCTGCATAGGATGATGCATGATAGCATGCAAGTGGGCCTTTTGGCCAATGTAGCTGGCCGCATGCTCCTTTCTTGCTCGCTCAAATATTTGATCTGTTGGCCGCTCACTTGCATGGCTGGCCGCATGCAAGGCTGGCTGCACGCGGCCGCAGCTGCCCGTCGGCTTCGGGTGGCCATGCATGGGTGGCCATGCGTCTTTGGTCCTCGTCATCACATGTTCACCCGACCACTCATCTACGTGTCGGTGGCGAAGCCCGCGTCTATCCACGTGTCACATATCCATTGTCTACGTGGCGCGTTATTTTTTTCGTGTATAACATTGTTATTACTTCAAGGTTAAAATTTAATTGTTTTTGGTTGCCGAGAAGCTTCTAATACCACTCTTTCGTATAGCAAGCTCATACTAAGTTATGGACTTGTATGGCATGTATCTAGTGCAAGTGCATAATCTTATGTGGAGATCAATCCATTTCTGGGTGAGTTATTGGTCTCTTGATTATGTAGTAGAGTGGCAAGCAAAACTTTCCTCCAACATGTTTTGAATTTACCTAGGAATTTTCTTACATTCTCTGAAATGTGGAATTTAGGTGAATTGATTCGCAAGGGGAGCACACACCCTCTCCCTACCCCAGCACGAGCCGGGGAGCGCTTGTGGGAAAACACCCTTTTTGCCATTTGTATGAGTTGCCCTGTCCATAAACTCGTCCTAGTTGATTTAGAATTGGTGTCTGATGATATCAGTGGATAAAGTGACTTTCAAATGACAAGAGCAAAATTAGAACAGTAGCCCATCATGATGTGCACGTCGCCTGATGAAGTTTCTTTGCATCAAAATACAAGGATGAGCCGAGGAAAAATAGGGCATTTCTTGACAGCCTTTCCATCCGGAGCAGCAGCTTTGCCTACCTGCTTTGGCGGTTCATAGGAGAACTTAAACTGCATGATTACATTAGTTATTGGGCTCGTCTTTTACCCTGCTGTCCTGTTTTGATTTTTCCACTGACTCATGGTATGTTGACCCCGCAGAAGAATGAATCTGCCATGAACGTGGATGATCTTTGATACCTGGCTTCTTGTGATGACATCTATTCTTATGTTAAATATTTGAAAATTTTTCATTCATAACTTGGAGCCTGGATCACTACTCATCCTCATTTAACTTAGCTATTCAGATGTGGGAGGCAGCTTGTAAAGTTGTACAGGAGGAGGAAGCAGTTAAGCAAAAGCTGTGTGATGACCTAAACCAATTGGTAAACAACTATATCTTATGTCCTTATGGTTTCCGGTTATTTGCAAAGATCTTACATTATTCTTTGCAATAGGTTCAAGAAAGCAGCAACTCTCAGTATGCTAGACTGGGGGAGCTGAAAAGGCGACTTGAAGCTCTGAATCCAGGAAGAGCATCATCTGCTGCTACTCCAGTATGTCCCTTCTAATTGTGTAACAATTTGTTTATGTCGCATCTTTTCATTGAGCAAAAGATCTTTGGAACCTTGAATACATTCAGCTGCTTCTTAGGAAGGACATGATGAGATGAATGTATAAGCATTGAATCTCCTTTAATTGACTTGAAAATGGGGAACATGATGATTAAGATGTTTGGACATGGGTGAGTTGAAGCAGCTAATTTATCGACTTCCTTTTATCATTGTTTTGTGTTTGGTGCTTGTGCAGAAAAACTTCTTTTTCTTTTTGTTTGGGTTCAGGAGGAGAAGCGAAAGGGGTTGGATAATCGTAATCAAGTCTCCGAGGATTTTTTGGTGTTCACGCCCATGGCTTTTGTGATGTGGTTCTATACATTACCAAACATTGTTGCATTAGTAGTAGCATACGTTGGATGCATTTATTTGTTGCTTTATTGATTTATTTATTGCTATATGTTAGCACGAACCTAATATGTGGATTAGGTTCATACAGTGCGTGTTAGGTAGCCGACAGCCAACACGCTATTTTTGTCGGATTTTGGAGGCACGTGTCCTGTAGATACGTGTGGCTGATCCCACCTAGTGAGAAAAAGTCTTGTTGTTGTTGTTGGGTTCAGAAAGGGTGGGGAGATTTAGAATTATTTATCACACAAGTTATATATTCCGCCTACTTCAAAGATCATGGTGCATGCTATGCCACTGCTAAGCTATTAATTTGATTCCAGGATTGTAACCTGGTTGGGCCTGTAATGTCGACCACTTCAACTGCGAATTCCACGATGCAACCATTGCTCAATCAAGGTGATAGTACAAATTTTCCTACCAATAACGGCCACAATCAGCAGCTGACTGCTGATGGAGAAGGAAGAGGGAAGAAGAAAAGCCTGCTACAAGGGAGAGGAAAAGGAATTGGGGCTCTGGCCAAAGGCAGAGGAACCTCTGCACCTGGGTGGACCGGTGCTGGATTTGACGTGGATGGTAGAAGTTGAAAGTCACATAAGTTTGATCCTTGATACTGAAATTCAAGCTAGGTACTTTAGTTTTTGAAGTGCTAACTCTGTGCATTAAGTTATATGTTGATTTCAGTGCATCCTTGTTTGATTGTCAGTAGTTCATTACATGATAACATCATACACATTGTTTTCAAATGGGTCCATGGCAAAGTCGTGTATATAATATCAAGTACTCATGTGCGAAGGAAAGCTGATATCTTATGTTTAAAGAATATGTTGCTCCTTCTAGAGTTGCATTCAACTTGTTGTTCTAAATCTCTATCATAAGTATTTCAAAGCATGTTTCATCTACTGACCGTTGCGTCCAATTACTTTTTGTCACTGGATTTTCATCTTCTGTTTACTGCTTTTGTGCACCAAGGTATTTGCTGGTCAAGTCTAACTACTGGTGGTTGTTGACGAACATCCGAGTCAATTTATTCTTGTTATGTTGCGGAAGCCAAAGTATCAAATATGTTCTCAATGTCAAATATATTCTCTGTTTTAATTTGTTTAATGTCTTTTTTCTTTTCTTTTTTTCTTTTTTTTTTCTTTATTGTAGTTCCAGTTTTTATTTCATAAAATATCAAATAGAATTTGATTATAATACATACAAAATAATACAGGAGAGAGTGAAGATGAGGAGTCATGGAAAAGAATATTATACAAGCTCAACATCGATTATGTCCCATATTTTCTTGGTGATAAAGCTACAATGACACAAAATAATAGGAGAGAATATATTTGATATATATATTAAAGCAGAGAATAAATTTGTTGTTTTGCAATTATTGGAAAATAAAATTGATATTTTTTTTTGTTGTTGCAGCGTAGAAGATGACTTCGCCAAGGAAGAAGCTGGTCCAGATGTGTATGTATGGAGGTCCTCATTTCTGACTCCTACTCGAATTAAAGGTATGACGATGCATAACCAGAAAATTTCTGTTGACTCAGAGCTTGCATTTTTGTGTACTGGATCTTTTAAGTACATAGACTCATTTATGATAGGTTTAGGAAATTGAATTGTGTGCAATATTTTGTACAAATGCTAACTGTTCTACAGTGTTTGAAGTATATGTATCATCATGTCACTGGAGAACATACAAATTTGTATCGTATTTATGACATCATCTCTCTATCTCCCTATCTCCCCTAAAATCCTGAATGAAGGAGAATCAATGAAGAGATGAAGAACTCTCAAGCAATGGCAACAAAATGTCTAATGCTAAGACGAGTTATATTTTTAGATAAATTTATCCTTGATTACTAGGTAGAATACACCCTTAACGAGTTAACGTGTCTTGGTGCTGAGTCTTCTTTGTCTTGGAAATAATGCTACCTGAACAAAATGAGATTTATTCCAAGATAAGAACCCCCAAACTTTTTTCTTCTCCAACAAAAAACCCTACTTGGAATTATTAAATCATGGGGGAATTTTTCTTTAGAAGTTACAGGACTCCTTGAAGAACATCATACCCTAACCAAATCTGTCTACCACAATAATGAAACCTTGATGTCCTTGGTTTGCGTACTATCCGGTAACCATTAGTCAGCATCACTATAATGAGGCAACTGTACGGCTTCACAACAGTGGATTGAGGTGTCCAAAGGACCAAAACATATGTTTGGTTGAATGCGCTGAGCTAGGTTCCTCATCACACATTGATCTTTCTAATTATTGCTGAGGGCTGTAGAACACAAACACAGTTTATAAGAAGCGTAGTTGAAAGGAAATGTTAGAATTTAATACAGATTTAATAGACTAGTTTTTCTTGAAAGGAAATTGTTCTCAAATCAATTCCTTAAACATTTCCTTGTCAACAACGACTAGCATTTCCAATCACGCTTGATAATAGGAATAAAGTAAATCAGATTGGTGAGTTAGGGTATCCATATTAGAGATGTTAAAATTTATACGTTATATATATAAAGTGATAATAGTGGGTCTCAAATAAAAATGTTAATATTTAATGAGCTGAAAGCGATATAATAGAGATGTTAAAGATAGATGTTAAGATATTTATTAAAGATATATATGAGGTCCACTAATTTTTTTCCTCTCCCTCTCTCTCTTCTCCTCTACCTAACGAGCTCAAAATTAGAAAACATAACCACTGTCAGCGTAAACTAATCCTTTCCTTCTCCCTCCCTCTCTCTCTCTCTCTTCTCCTCTACCCAACGAGCTCAAAATTAGAAAACATAACCACAGTCACCTCTAATTAATTTGTTAATTGTAGCAACTATTTCTTGAAAATTTTTGCTAGGTGGCTAATATCTGATAGTAAAATAAAGCTTAGTGAATACAATGAGGATGCTCTTAGTCTTGGTACTCATAAGTCGCTAGGCAGAGGGTACATGCCTTTTGAATTAATCCCAATAATAGAGACAAAGTTAATGCTCTCTTTCCTTTGGAAAATCAAATGGGAAATCCCAGAACATGGTCTTCTTCAAGGTTTTTGGTGATTTTATGTGGGAAAACCTGAGTGGGCATGAAG
>JAOWBR010154272.1:0-13048 GCA_028571145.1 Dionaea muscipula
GATTTATAAGAAGATAAGTTAATAGAGATATAAGATTTGAATTGAGTTGTGTTTTTTTATTATAAATTTTATTCCTTCTTCTTTTTTTATTCCTCTTCACCATAAAGCAACCAACCAATCACATTGTAAGATTATGTTACGTAGGACAAATGTTTATCTCCACTTATTTATCTCCTCTTGTTTATCTCCCTTTCAAATTTTTTTGAAAACTCATCTTCCTTGTAATATAGATAACATTAGATTATTAAAGTTTCCATAGATTTTGGTGGGAGCCAAAATGAGAATGTTTAATTTATTATTCTATTATTTTTATTTTTATCTTTTCGTTGATTTTTTCAAAGAGTTGCTAACGTATATTTTTTCGTTGATTTTTATTTGAAGAAAGTATGATGCTCATCGTGCCGAAGATACGGATAACCTCTAATAATATACTTAAACAAAATGGACGGGCCATTAGCGAGAGCAAGCTAGCTAGGGCTGGCGATTTAGGAGGTGAGGCGTGCGTCGCCTGTGGTTTCCATTTCCTCTTCTCGTGATTTAGACCAAGCTTTCTCTGACAACTGCTTCCATCTTCCCCTCTCCTCACTATGATGAGGAAGAAGGGACGGGCCTCTGTCCGACCGAAATTGACTCTAAGAATCAAATTCCAAGGGGATTTCATGGCCTCCCCATCGGACGGTTGTCCTCCTGGTGCGAAGTCGGAGCACCGAGTGACTCCTGATCTAGATGATGGTGAAGAAACTCCTGCAGCTAAGACTCAGGTTGATGTTGATGATACCCTTTCAAGGCACGAAGGTGACGGTCATAAACTCCCTCAAATCGTGGAAGCATCCGCAGAAGAGATGTCTCCTCACGCTTCGGAATCGGAGTTTGAGGTTGAACCAGACGAGCTCCATGACGATGGTGTCGATGACGATGGTGGCAATGGTAGTGGTCCGACTTCAATGAAGGATTAACCTTGAGCCCCCATGATTCTCAGCACTTATAAATCCCCGGCGAACCCGTGGTGGAGGCCGGCACACAATTTTCTCTGACCCCCTATCATATGTACCCCAATTCGGAATTGGGGGTAACCTAGGGTGCTCCCCCAAGCCTCATTACCGAGGAAGTTGTGGATGAAGACCATCTTAGTGTAGGGGCTTCGCATCAAATGGTTGCGGCAGCTCCATATAAGCCCTCCTCTAGCAACCATAAATTTAAAGGCCAATGGAGTCAGTTATTTGCGGACAATCGCAAGCCTCTTGCGGATTTGCTTCTGAAAAAGTTGATTTTCAGCCTCAAGATGGATGTTTAGATTTTTCTGATGAATCCGTGGTTATGGACCTTCTTTTTGAAGCACCACACTGCATTATTGGTTATTTTTTTGGTAGTTTCCCAGGTGTCATGGCTCTACAGGGACTTTGTGACAGTTGGAATGCGGGAGTTACTTTCAATCTGCACAATAGCGAATGGATTATCTTTCGATTTCACGAGGAAGGGCACTTACTTCAAGTACTCCAAAATGGGCCGTATGTTCAGAATGGGAAAATTCTGTTAATTAGGCGAATGCCACCATTCTTTGACTTTGCCCATGAAGGGAGGAGTCTGATGCCTTTGTGGGTAGTCCTGCCCAACATTCCTCTTCAATTATTACGACGAGAATTTCTTGAAGTAATTGGTTCTCGGATTAGGACTCCGATCATGATCGATAAGTTGACACATACTATGGAACGAGTTTCTTTTGCCCGTATTCTTGTGGAGGTTGACCTTGCTCATGACATGATTTCGAAAATGGCCATCAAGCTTCCTGGGAATCATTTGCATACCCAACAAATAAAGTATGAAAAGAGACTATATTTTTGTGTGAAGTATTGGACCATTGGTCATGCTACTTTGGCCTGTACCCCGCACGCACAGGGGCCTAAAAAAAGATGTTTGGCAACGCGTTCCAGCAAGCACAACGAAACTCTCTGACGTTCCACCTACCGATTCTGATCCACCACCTTCTCATCAATTCCAGCCTACTTCTGATGTTCATCCGGATACCACAATTAATGCCCTCAATCGGGGTAGAGAATCTGTTTCTACAGCTAAGGATATTTCTCTCCAAGTTCCAGCACATGTTCCACTGTTGAATTTGACTAGTTCATATGCCTCTCCTTCGGGTTCTCTGAATAATCCTCAGCATTCCCCGCAGGTCAATGATCCAGATGAATTCCAATGCATCCTAAGTAGACGAAAACGACGAGGTAAAAGCACTCAAGATAATCCGGAGCACCATCAAGATGCGCAGGATGGCAGGCCTGTTACTTATCACTCTCACTTATGCTGTTCTCTTTTGGAATATCCGTGGGTTTAATAAGACCCTGAAACAGAAAAAGGTCCAGAGACTTATCAGGGTCAATAAGATCGATATTTTTGGTTTGCTGTAGACGAAGGTCTCCTTACCCCATCTTGATGCACTTATGATGAACTGTTTTAAATCTTGGGATTATTCATCCAATTTCCATATGCACCGTGCAGGGAGAATTTTGCTTTTGTGGAATCCCAGGACTATGCAGGTGGATGTATCCCAATGCACTGATTAACTCCTCCATGCAACGATTACCTGCCGAGGGACGCAGAAGATGTTTTTGCTTTCTATTGTCTATGGACTTTACTTCGTTGTGGACCGCCGAAAGCTATGGGACCTTCTCATTGCGCTTGGTCACACCATATCCATGCCTTGGTTATTGGCCAGAGATCTCAATAATGTAAGTGAACCTGATGATCGGCTTCATGGTCTACCTGTGCGCAATTATGAGATCGCGGATCTTCTTCGCTTTAAACAGGAGACAGGTATGATGGATATCCCCTATTTGGGAAGCCGGTATACATGGACAAATAATCACACCTGGTGTAAATTGGACAGAGTTATGAGTAATCCGAAGTGGTTTACTTTGGAACCGCAAACTTTTGTCACATTTCATCCATTAGGGCTGTTTTCAGACCACAGTGTGTGTACTGTCCACTTCTTTGATGCTTTGATGGTGGGTAAACACCCGATTAAGTTTCTTAGCATGTGGTGCCTCCATAAGCATTTCAGTTCCCTTATTCAGAGTCGATGGAACATATCTGTTCGTGGGAGTCGACAATTCTGTGTTGTTCGCAAACTGCAACGACTTAAGAAAGATTTGCGGGCACTTAATGATCATCACTTCTCTCATATCTCTAATCGAGTTACCCAAGCAAAAGAGGAGCTTGAGGCTGCTCTAGCCGCATTGTGCACCACACCGGATGACTTGGCGCTGCAGGCCACCGTGGCATCCCTCCGACAGAAAGGGACATGGTTAGCTAAGGCCGAATTATCTTTCCTTAATAAAAAAGCCATAGCCCATTATTTCAAGAATTGTGACCGAAGCATGGCTTTTTTCCATGCTCTGATCCGTAAGAAAGCTGCCCGGTCCCAGTTCGTGTCTATTATTCAACCCGATGGTAACCCCACAAGCTCAATACATGATATGGGGCGGGAATTCATCAGGTTCTTCTCTGACCTTTTGGGTTCCTCCTCATCGGTAACCAGTGGTGATTGGAATTACATTACGGCGGCTGCTACTATTTCCACCGAGGACTAACATATTCTGTGTGTGCCAATAACTGACAATGAAATCAAATCTGCACTTTGGAGCATTGGAGACACTAAGGCACTGGGTTCGGATGGGTATTCAGCAGGATTCTTTAAGAAATCATGGCTGATTGTAGGCGGTGAAATCTGTGGGGCAGTAAAAGAATTTTTCTATTCAGGGCAGCTCCTTCGTCAACTAAACCATGCACTTCTTGTCCTCCTTCCAAAGCATGCCAATGCTAATCGAGTGGAGGAGTTCCGACCCATAGCCTGCTGTAATGTACTCTATAAGATTATCTCAAATATCTTGGCAAACCAGCACTACCCTATCTTGGACACTATTATTCATCCTAGCTAATTGGCTTTTATTCGAGGATGGTTAATGAAGGATAATATTTATTTAGCGCAAAAGCTACTTCGACAATATACCAGGAAGTGAATCTCACCACGATGTTTTTTCCAAATTGACCTTTGCAAGGCCTATGACTCGGTGGAATGGGATTTCTTACAATGCATGCTTCAGGCTCTTCGATTTCCTCCTTTGTTTATCACATGGATCATGGCCTGTGTATCTACGACGACTTATTCCATTTCATTGAATGGACAGATGTTCGGTTTCTTCAAGGGAAAACGGGGACTCCGTCAAGGTGACTCGCTTTCCCCATATCTCTTTGTTATTTGTTTGGAATTTCTTTCCCGTCATCTCCATCTGCTCCCCACAACCGCGGGCTTCTCTCTTTATCCTAAATGCCACGGGGTAAATATCACTCATCTGGCGTTCGTAAATGATTTACTTCTCCTGGCCAGAGCAGACATCTCCTCGGTCAGCCTCATTCTTAACTGCTTAAGGGGCTTTTCAAGCCGATCGGGACTCAGTGTGAGTCTTGCTAAATCCCGGTTTTATGTGGCGGGTATTGATGAGAGTCTATGTACTGCTATTGCTAACTTGTCTGGCTTTACTCGAGGCTCTTTTCCTTTGAAGTACCTTGGCGTCCCCCTTGCCGCTTCATGGATTACATATTTGCACTTCAAGCCTCTCTTGGATCGCATTGGCTCATATATTGATGGATGGATGCGGAAGAGGCCGTCCTATGCAGGACGACTTGAATTAATCAAATCTGTTTTGCAGGGAGTTGATTACTTTTGGCTTTCCATTTTCCCGATCCCGGCAAGTGTCAATGAGGCTATTATCCGGATGTGCCGTTGTTTTCTTTTTGGCGCCAATGTCAAAAATCTGCCGGTATCTTGGGCTGCCGTGTGTACTCCAAAGAGGGAGGGGGGCCTTGGTCTGTTTGAGCTTTCCACTTGGAATCAAGCTCTCCTCTTCTCCAATGTGTGGAACATCCATCTTGAAAAACAATCCCTTTGGATTCAATGAGTACACCATTATTATCTTCGAGGGTCAAACGTTTGGAGCTGGCAACCGAGGAAAGAGACATCGGTGCTCATGAAACATATGATGCATACAAGAGATGATATTCTACAATGTGTCAGCTCTCTCCCACAGCTACATGCCCTTCTATCTTGGCCACGGGTAGTTACCAAGAGTACCGCTGCTCAGTTTTATGACATTCTCCGCTATAAGCGACGTCCTAAATTTTGGAGCACGGTTGTATGGTCTTCCAAATGTGATCCCAAGTTTTCTTTTGTGTTTTGGATGGCTATTCTTGATCGTCTTCGCACTCGGAATAATCTTCGGGGATCGATTCCGGATCGGTCATGTCTTTTGTGCCATGGTGCTCCTGAAAGTACCCACCATCTCTTTTTCTCATGTTGTATCACTGGTCCCATTTGGGTTGCTGTTCGAGATTGGCTAAAACTGTCTTCTTCCCTTTGCTGTTTGACTAGGATAACCTATTGGGTTAAGCAGTATGCTAAAGGGACTCGAATCAAAGCCACAGCTTTACGGATTGCCCTGGCTGCTACGGTTTACTTCATTTGGCGAGCACGAAATAATGTTTTATGCAACCACGTGACTCCTGACATCACCAACATAGTTAGGACAATTAAAATACACGTCTTCTATTCCGTGTATTCTCATTTTCCTATGACTATGTATGGCTTTGAGTCCCTTGTATAGCACTTTTGGTCGTTTGATTTATGCCCAGCTTGTATAGCTAGGGGTTGCGGCACCCTCATGTGGAGTGAGTCTTGATTTACAGTGTCCTTGACTTGATTAGATTCTAACTTGTGGCTTGATTAGGATCTTGCCTGTGGATTGATTAGGTTCAAGCCTACTACGATTGTCGACTGTAATTTTGTACAATTTTTATATATTTACCTCTTTTCAAAAAAAAACAAAATGAAAATAAATTATAATAGACATGAGAGAAAATTATCATTTCATTTTTACTTACGTCGCAGTTTGAATAAAATACTGTGAAAAAATCATTTTTTTTTATAGTCGAAACCTTAGGTATTATAATTTTCATATTTATTAATTTAAATTAAATAAATTTTTATTCTTATTCTTATTTAAATTTTTATAATATTATCATCCGATGATGTATGTTATTGTTTACTTTGTGAACTGTAAAGACTACGAGATCCGTTCCGGACATCGATCAAAGCAGAAACACGACACATCCCCGTAGACAGAGAAAGACTAGAGAGAGAGAATCGAGAAGCGAGACAATAGAAAAAGAGGAAAAGAGGGGGAAACCCTCATCACTCGAACGAGGTGTTGGGCCACTGGTCAGGTAAAAGAGAGAAGAAGGGGAGCTGGTACTGCAACTGCTAGAAATGGCGCAGAAGCTGCAGCAGCAGCTGAAGGAGCTCGGATCAAAGCTCGAGCCTCCTCCTTCCGCCAAAGACGCTCTGCTCAAACTGCTAAAGGTTCCTTCCTCACCCTTTCTCTCTCCTCTTCTCCTCCATTTTTTTTTTCGAATTTCAATTCGAATTTGATTCTGGGGTGAGTTTGTTGTCCGAACAGTGTTCGCTTCGTGCTGGAACTATGTGAATTTCTTGGTTGAGTGGCTGTTTGCTTGTTTTGCTACGTTAGGGTTAGGCTTGCTGTTTCTGCTCTAGGTTGGCTCCTGATTGAAATTTGAGGTTTCGACTGCTGGCTTAGCGGAATTCAGTGCAATTGAATTGAGGCATGTGCGTAAAGTTGTTTTGGGGGAAATTAGATGCTAGGCTTTCGTAGCTGCTGTGGTTTCATTTTTTCTGTTGTCGGGATTGAATGGATTCATTTAGGGAATTGGTTGGAGGTGGGTGGTCTCTAAGGGCATGCGTGAATGGGTTGGGTTACGGACAAGATTCCGAGAAATTTGCCTGAGATGAGTGATGAAGTGTAGCTGTAATGGGAGTGCTTGTGCAAGAATTTAAGTTGGGAGATGAGATTATGTGATTTGGCTTCATCAACACTGTGCCCATATCTGGAGATGTGTGGACTTGATTCCTGTTCCAGGTGTTTCAGTTGGGGTTTGGTGGAAGCAGCTGTTTATTGAAAGAAATGTGGTAGTCCCCATGTAGGAGAGAGAAGTGAAGGGAAGAAAAAAAACAGGTATGTTGTTAGTCAATGCAATTTTCGCAAGGTCGTATAATTTAGGGTCTACACCCTGCTGTGAAAGACCTCCAAGGTCGTATAATTTAGGGTCTACACCCTTATTTTTGTGTACCACTCCTCTCTGGTCCACCTAAGTATTATCCAGATCATTTGAATAAGCTAACATGTTCTCAGATGTATGATCTCTTTGCTTGCATCAAATGCCTGGGTTACCCAGACAATCGGCAAAAAGGGGCTGTTGAGATAAAAACATGAAGGTGACTATGTGTGGCTACTCGGTGGTGTGTATGCTGTACTACTGTGGAAACTGCCATTGGCAGATTCCAGTTTGTCTTAGATTTTAAACAAGCCTATATGATAGTAGCTGAATCCTGATTGTTCGAGGGGTTGTTTATTTATGTATTTTAGTTAAATGTCAAGTGGACATGAAGGTTTGGTGGGTAAATCACTTCGAATCTGTTACACAACTTGCAGAGTTCGAGTTATTCGAACCTGCAGTAGCAACAGCTACCTGGAGTGCTCTTAATGTGCTTCAGTTGAAAAGAGAGAAAGAGATTGTAAAATTGGGAAAATTCCCTTATTTTTGTTCACATTTCTGTCGAGACTCAAGAGTCCTCTATATATAGGCTACACAGATATCTAGATACAATAATCCACAAGGTAAGCCTCACCTAATTAAGTTCTTTCCTAATTTAAGCTCCATCCTAATTTATGTTCCTTCCTAATTAGGCTCGTCATCACATAGTATTCAACAGCTTCTGTCGGTGGAGTTTTGAGCTCAAACTCCTTTCTCCAAACATGTGGCTATTTTAATCTGGGGCTTCCTTCCTTTTGGTTGATACTAGAATGCCAAAGCAGAACAAAATTTCAGATGTTACTGTAGAATGAAAAAACTAGTAATTTGAGATCTAGAAAAATGAGGGGTTTATGTGGACGACTGGGAACCAGAGGTTTGATTCTCATGATACCAATTGAAAGATGACCTTCTTTTGAGTTAGTTCTGGGATAAGGGCAGACATGTATAGTTAAAGATCTGCTATGTAAAGATTCCAATATGCTTATTGTCAGGCCTTCACATGCTGAGAGGTATCAGGTTTTCATGAGCGGCATTAGTAGATTAACAATGTGAATAGTGGATTTCATGAAGTTGCTCAGATATCAACCGTGTTTTATGACACTATGAATATGTTACATTTGATATTTACTTATGCGGGAATTTACATGAAGTACATGTTGGTCCTGTACTTATACCTGTTATGATGGGTGGCATTTGCTGCTTCTAAAAGTAATCAGTGGTGGATTATGCCATTTATTAAGCAGTGGACTACATATGTTCTTCATTTGTTATGTTGATTGGCTATGGTGAGCTATGCCTTTGCTGCTTTTTCTGACATGCATGACAGGTTCCTGTCGTGCTGTGGTTACCTTTTTACTTGTGAATCTGAATTTAGTCATCAGCTACATATTTCTTCCTCACAGCAAGGTGCTGGGGTGCTTTCTGAATTGGATCAATCTCCATCAGCGTCAGTCTTGGAATCGATGCAACCGTTCCTGAAGGCTGTTGTCAAACCGGAGCTACTTAAGCACCAAGATAAGGATGTCAAACTTTTAGTTGCATCTTGCCTTTGTGAGATTACTCGGATTACTGCACCTGAAGCTCCTTACAGCGATGAGATTTTGAAGGTGTTACAGTCCTGTATTACGCCTTCTATTGGAAGAGATTACTCTGTCTATCTTCTTTGTGAACTTACTCATATTATTTTGTCTTGCAGGATATTTTTGGTCTGGTAGTTGGTACCTTTAGTGGCCTGAGTGATACAAGTGGACCATCATTTGGAAGGAGAGTCATCATTTTGCAAACTCTTGCGAGATATCGATCATGCGTCATGATGTTAGATCTTGAATGTGATGATCTAGTTTCTGAGATGTTCAGGACATTTATTGCTGTTGTAAGGTACAATTCGTTCTGCAAAACCTCATGACTTTAGGATCATCGGATTGGCTGCAGACTGTCTTTTTACCGGTTCATGGTAGTTCCCATACAGTGCCCCAGAAACAAGGTGGTGTTATTTCCAAACATGACATGAATCAGGATCTTATCAGAGTCGGAAGAAAGTAATCTCTTGAGAAGTAGAAAAGGACAACCCATTATGCATGGATCCAGTATTTTAGGTCGCATGATGTTACACGTGCATCTGAATAAATGTTTTACATTTTTATTGGAATAAAATCCAATAGTTTTTAAGCAGATGAATTATTGTTTGTTCTTGCCCTTTTTCTTCATGTGCCAACATGTTTTTTAAATAATTCACGCATGAACTGTTGCTGTGATGTTTTCTTCATGTGCCAACATGTTTTTTAAATAATTCACGCATGAACTGTTGCTGTGATGTTTCACTTTGCCACATCAATTGATGAGTACCCTCATTTATGCTCTTCTGCACTTTTGGTTTCACAAAAAAAAATTGTCTTTGTTTACATTTTGTTGCTTCCACAACATTTGGTTACTTCTGCAACACTCTTGATTTCACCTACTCTTGTTAGGATACCATACTTTCAAAAGTGTAGTAGACCAGAGGTCTGGGATTATTAAAGTGTGCATGAAAAGTTGTTGGTAGATGAGGGCTTCAATGCTCAAGGTGTTCAATTCCAAGTTTTTATGTACTTGGTAGGGAAAAACTAAAATTGATTAAATGGAAGATAAAATGGTACTGAAGTGATTGGCACCTCATTGTTTTCAATATGGATCCTTAACTTAGTCTTGAAAAAGATTTTTCCAGGGAGGGGGTTTGGGCCTTGCCATCTCTTTTGCCGTGCTTATTGGACTGTAAAGGATCTGGGTGGGAGAAGAGGGAGAGAGCTGTGGTCATGTCCTCAAGAACTCAAGTCAAGGCTTGCAGTGGGGAGGTTTTTTCAAATGTTATTGCTGTCTTAGGTGCTGCACACGCAGCAATATATTGCATTTGCATGTGGACTTTGTTGGGTACAGTAGCTTCTTGAAGAATTTGAGGCTTTCTGTTGATTTTAGCATCAAAAGGTGTGCATTCCACCTGCTTGTTGTTGTCAGGTGCTCTGCTTTGTGTTATCCTATCTTCTTTGTGGAAATAAGGATTATGCTTGGTATTGGGAAAGACCGCCATTGGATGACTTTGGCACCTATGACATGCAAAACATACCAAGCTTACATTAATTTGTTTTGATTCGTTTTCTTTTGGACCAAGCATAATACTCCTATTCTTGCTTGCTTTGTTGATCTCTATTGTATATAAGTCTGATGTGACATTGATATGATGAAGCCAAGGAGATACCATCATCAGTGGAGTATTCTCCTTAGTAATCCACCTTTCCTCTACTCACCATCTCATCTCTTGCCAAACTGTAGACCCCGAAGTCTTCTTAATTTTTATCACAATGCGTTGCTTACTTGCTTCTCCTTTGAAATATCGTTTTCCTATGTTTTCAAGGATTCAGAATCTTTTTGAACGCCGACTGTTCCTGTTAATGGTTAATTCAATCTTTTCTCTATATTTTCTACTTTTTAGTGGTTCATCTGTTAATCCTTGTCTAACACTACCGTATCTTCGCATTTAGTCATTCCCTTTCCTTCTGTTTATCATTGTCCATGCTTGTGATTCAGGGCTGATCAATTCATGGTACACTTTGTTTAGAATTGCTTTCCAGTAAATCGTTTGCCCACCCTTTCAGATAGATGAAGATGGAGTGGCTGACAAATGTTTTAGAGTTCTCTTGTAAAGAGAACTGCGTCGTGATAACACCTTGAGATTGCTCCCATTTTGTCTCTAAGTCTGTAGCAGGTGGCTTATGTCTAGTATAATGGGCAATAAAGCCCTTGGTTTGGGGTTTTCACAACGAATCTTATTCACATGCAAGGTCGAAACATATTTTTAAACTGGTCCTATATGCATCATGTGACTGTTCTCTTCTATTTGAGCGATGGGTCATCTCTTTAGATTCTATCAAGTGAACCTATGAACTTTGTGGGGCCATGAAGAACTTCAGTTATGTACTTAGAAATGCTCGTGTACATTTACTGCTTTGCTTACTTGAAATCTGCAGATTACTTGCAATATCTCTTCAGCGTAAAAATGCAAATTGAGTTGGCCCATGAGTATGCTGGTGGAGATGAGCCTTTTATTTTCCCCTTCTGTATTTTTTTGGGGACCTTACTTGGTGTACTCACATGGATACATTGATAGGCGAATAAGCTTCATGGGTTATTTAGCACAACAATATGCACATCTAAGATGGTGTAATGGGAGCGTATACTCATGTCAATGCCCATAAGTTGTCTTTGTTGCATCACAAGCTATCATTATTTATGGAACATGGATAAACACATGTGTGCATTTATTCTTGGTGTAAGGAACCAAGAGTACCAAAAGTTCAGGCTTTTGGTAAGAGGCTCACAAGATGGTTCTATACTTTAACACGTTTCCTCATGTGAAAGCTTACTGGGCTTAAAACGTGGACTATACATAAGTCCACACAACAACAAAAAAATAACAAAAATATGACAATTGAGGATAACAAGATTCGACCTATAACCAATTGGTTAAACAAGCTCAGATACTATATTAAAAAACCAACTCTACAAAAGCTCAAGCTTATGGTAAGAGGTACATGAAATTGTTTTAACTTTTAACACTTGAGATGAGTTCGCATTCCTAGTTTGACCAGCTAGTTGGGCTTTCAGTCATTTTACAAGATATAAATTATCCATATTACTTGGTGTACATCAGCGGTGCATGTTCACAAACGATTGAGAAAGGTATCTTGATGATTTATCCTTCATCGGGGAACTGTTGATGATTGCATATGCTTTTAAAAGAGGATATGCAATTATAGAACTTTTAAAAGATGATTGCATATCCTTCATTGGTGTCATAATATCTCGGAGGAGAATGAGAAAGGCTTGTAGTTTAAGCATGATGAGCACATTGAGTTATAAATTGGCCAATTTAAGCACATGGCTTCATTTTTGATCGAGTGTTTCAACCTTTGAAATAGTTAAGTGGGCTAGACATATTTATTTTGCTCAGATTCATGAACTAAATGGGAGATCATCTTGATGCATTGAGAGTTTGAATCTCTTCTTTTATTATTGAAGATTCCCTCTTATGTGTACCTGGCCTGTTTTTTCTTCTTTTTTTTTGGTTGGGCTGCTGGTGGGGGTTGGTTGGTCAAGGTTTTTGGTGTCATTAGTGACACAGAGAAAGACCTTGTGGCAGAGATGGATTGTGCAAGGTAAATCCCTTAGTTTCATGGCCAGACCAACCCTTAGTTCTTGCCTGCTGACTACAACTCCATGTTCTCTCTAGAAGCATGATGATGAAGACAATTCTGCTTGTCTCTGTTTTCTTCAAACAAACCATGGTTTCAAGAGTTGGGCAACTTGGTTTTCCTCCGAGAATCATTATTGAGAGCTATATAAAGGACTTACTTCATTCAAGAGCCTTATAGCTACACTTTTCATTTGTGCTTTTAAATGATGCAGAATCTTGCCTTGCTGGCAGAAAATGGGATCAATGAGAGAAATGTTCACTTAAAAGATCGCACTACGTGGATGAACATTTGCAAATAAGAAGATATCTCCGTCCTGTGCTATCTAATCAAAAAGGAAAGTGGTGAATTAGTCTTCATTTCTTTTCGAGCAAAGAAACCCCTAGATTGCCTTTGAGGCTCTGAACTAAAGTGCAAGGAATATTATATGGCTGATAGAATGTGGAACAAGTTAGAACAAAAGTTCCTCATTCACATAAACTTCCTTGGATCTAGTTCCAGGTGCCGGCTTGGGCTCGAAAAAGTGGTGAAGCTTTTGGAACAGATGATACTTTTTCCAACGTTTGATTTACTTATGCCCTAATCCCATTTATCGCAATTGCTTTGATTCTCAAAATTACTTGTGAGCATTGATGGTTATTTGTCTGCAAGCTCAG
>JAOWBR010154294.1:0-13045 GCA_028571145.1 Dionaea muscipula
ACAGAATCAAATTCAAAAAACTATCCTAATCTAAATCTCTCAGTGGAAATCACGCAGAGCAAACTATCCTTTGATAATATCTTCGATAGCTGAATTCAGTACATGTTGAGACTTGCTTTGTTTGTTATGTACTATTTGTATGGTAGTTTGGTGTTGTATTAGAATACTGAGTCCTCACTGCTCTTCTGTTAAAGCATTTTATCTTCTTTAGTATGATTCATATTTGATTGCTATTGCAGCTCTATGGAAGCAGTTAATAGGATTTACAAAATTAAAGGGAGAAAACATACAAGTCCACTTGCAATTTGTGTTGGAGATGTCTCGGATATAAAAAGATTTGCAGTTACGGATCACTTGCCTGTTGGCTTACTTAGTTCTCTCCTTCCTGGACCAGTTACAGTTGTACTCACCCGAGGTTTGTAACTTGTAGGCATCGTTTGATTTGCCTATAGACGATGTTGGATTGGATAATAATCCAGTCCGATTTGTTATCCAATGTTTGGCGATAATCAAATTGATTGGACTATTAGTCTGAACAGATTGTTATCCCATAAAAATGTGGGATTTGCAATACCACACCCCCCTAATGTTATTATAATCCAACTCCTTCTGATAACCCTCTTTGGATGTAATAGGCCACCCTTCGGATTGCTTTCATAACTAGTGGTATCCCTGTTGTACATGTGTATTTCTTGAATCTCTCCTATCTGGTAAAAGAAAAAATGAATGCTGTTGATTTGGCAGGGGAATCAAGTATACTTGAGAAGTCACTGAATCCAGGGTTAGGAAGTATTGGAGTTCGAGTACCTGAAAATGACTTCATAAGGGCTATATGTCGGGGTTCTGGAAGTTGTTTGGCCCTGACAAGTGCAAACTTAAGTGGCCATCCTAGCAGTGTCTGCATCAAAGATTTTGAGACTTTGTGGGTGCATTGCGAATATGTGTATGATGCCGGTCAACTTCCCATGGGTCGAGCAGGATCCACAGTTGTGGATCTGACAGTGCTGGGAAAGTACAAGATTCTTAGATCTGGCAGGTAACAAATTGAGCAGTCCATGTGATCTCTTGTGTTAGCCTTCTAGGTTTCTTGACCAATCCATTTTACTTGTATCTATCTGCAGTGCCATGGATGAAACAATTGCAATCCTTGAAAGGCATTCACTTCAAGATGAGACAGTGGCTAGTTAGTCACGGTTCTGTTTGGTCATCAGAGATGGACCTGTGTTGCTGTAACCATTGCTAAATTGCTCTGACTAACCTTCTAGGATCATTTTATTTTTCTAAGCACTATTGATCCCCGGTGATCCAAAGTTAGTTCTTGGACAGTTCTTTATGTGATCAAGACCTTGTTCCTGATCCTTTTGTCAATAGATTATAGATGTCAGATTGCCGGTCTACCTGTTAAAAATGCACTTCACTCAAGCTACAACTGAGGCGCAGATTACAGCTAAGGTGCAAATTCAGAGGAGCTATGTTCGACCGAGCACAATCCCAGCTTTGTGGTTACTGGGGATGTGATCATGTTAAATGTGCAAGTTTATCATGAGCATATGCAGGTTATGGCTGTGACTTTTCATGTTGAGACATGTCTAGTAAAGCTGAAGTAGTCATATGCTCCAGGGTTGTGTTTGGAGTGAGGTGAGTTTGTGGGAAATAGAGAGGATGGAAGCTTGTAATCATGTTTGGAAAAAAAAATACGTGGTTAAAAATAGATAATAAAGGTGAAAAAAAAAATATCTGCATCGTTAAATATTTCACAATGTCATCAATTTGGTTGGTAATGATGAGAATGTTTTATACAACCGAGGGGTATTGCTTCTGGTAATAACTAACATAGGGTATGGAGTATGAAGTATGGAGTATGGGGTATGGATAGAAGCAATAACTAACATAGGGTATGGAGTCTGGAGTATAGACCTAACCTTGGTTGGATGTGAATTCAATGGCATAAATGTATAGATTTTTGAAAGATGCACTTTTCTTCCATTTTTTCTCCTTTCTTTTCCTTCTTTTCTTAATGAGTATACAATGATGTTCTTGGAATCAATTGTTAATGTTTGTTATAAAGTTGATATATGAGACAGAAAAAAAAAGAAAGAAAAGAAATTTGTTGTGGCCAATACATGTTTGTTATTGAATTTTAGAAGTATAAACTGATCGTAATTTATTTTCACGCTTGTGTATACCAAACTTCGTTTAGGGCTCCTTGTTCTCCTGTGTTATGAGAGCTTTTTTATTAGGAGCGAACTTCATTGCCTGATGCTATAATCAATCTTTCGCTTTATTGAGCACTCTACCCTTTCCATTGCAGTTGAAGGTATTTTAGTAGATTACTTAGCGACTGATGATTCAGCTTTTGTTAGATATGAGCAGGAATTCCAATTATGGGTTTCTTTGAGGAGCTAAAAATTGGAGGAAAACATGCTATTCTTTGAGATGGGTTTATTTTTTTGGAGATGGGTTTTTCTCTTTTATTGGGAATTATTTCTTCTGTAAAATTGCAATTGGGAATTTTGTCTTCTGTAGGTGATTAATTTGTGTTTTGGGTTAATGGAGGTTGGATTTCTGTTCATGTTCACTTTTTTCTAATTATCTGTGTACTCTAGCATATGTTATAACTATGGATGCTATACACTAGTCGCATTGTCACCCCAAAAAAAGAAACATATGTGATAGGCCATCTTGGTTGCATGGGAAAGTTGAAAATGGAAAGAAAAAGCTAATGGAGGACATTAGTTTTTTTTCGTTTGATGGAAATTTTTTGTTCTTCAGTACTCCAACAAAATCAGGCAGCATATGGCTTCTCTTTGATACTGTGGCTGTTGCTATTTTACTTGTACCAGTGGAATCTTTTCTTGGTATATACGAGGATTAGATTGCTTTGTGTTTAATTGAGATTTTATTTGTGTTGGGATGGTTGCCATGAAGGTCAGTTTTGGATATGGAAACTGCGGTTGTTCCAGTCTCATTTTTTAGCTTAAAGAGCAGGGATCATGATCTTGGATTTGCAAGAACTGCAGATTTTGGGAAGCTTTTTTATTCGAAAAGCTATAGGTTTCGGAGCAGCAAGTTCTTTGCAGTCAAGGATTCAAACAAGGGATCTGATATTGCTGAACTTCAGCTAGCATCAGAATGGAGTCCCTTGTTAGGTAATGCTTTCCACTAGCTATTCAACTATAGACTTTACTTGGCAATATTATATATCTGATCTGTGTAATTTATATTCTCCTAGCTAGTTCTGTGATTTATTATCTGCATGTAGAAATAGTGATTCATCTGCTAGCTTTTGGTATCTGCAGTCAGACAAAATTGCGGATGAAATGTTTCTGTGGACTTTGCTATTAATTCCTTGCCTTGATACTGTGATGATGCATTCTTACCCTTATGTGTGATTTTGGGAGTGCTAAAATGGAAATGATCCTAACCTGATATTGAGCGCACTTTTCTTATTTTGTTCTATCAAATTTCCTTGATGGCTTGGTTGGTATCAGGATTCTGGTAAGTGGCACATGGAGAGTGAAGCTCGGTTACTGTGGTGATCAGGGTTCAGGAGTTAGGCTCTCTTTGGCTGGTCAAACATTGTTTTGGTCTAGAAAATTTTTCTGACAGAATGTTTTTATTGGATGATACCTGCTATGCTAGGTCGCATCATTTACGTGGGTAATCAGTTTCCTACTAATTGAATGCTTTGAGTGAGGTTTACTTCTTTTTCCCCTTTTGAAGGGAGGTTGTTTCCCTCCGCCACCAGTATGATAACCATTCACTGATGTTACCTTTGTCAAACATGTGATGTCTCAGGACAACACTGCCCTGCTGTGTCAAAGCGTGGGATTTGATTTATGCTGATATCTCTTTCCTGCAGTATCGTTGGGTTGGGTTTCTTCAGTTAGAAATGCTGCGGAAGATCACGGAAATTTTGTGTGAATATTAGCTGCAAGTGTGTATATTTTGAATTTTGAATTTTGAATGTGTATTTTGGTTAGAGGGTAATACGTGATTTGCGGACAGAGTGTGCGCAAAGTAGGCTCTTCCCTAATTTGTAGCCGCAACAGCAAGCAACAAAGAGAGTCCCAGAAGCAAACGAACCACAAGTTCACAAGAGGCAGGAGACTTTGACATGCATGGATCAGATTTCAGCCACCGACAAGCAACGCTTCTGGGTCGGGCTTTCCGGCCATCTCCGAATCAAGCCTCTCCCGCCGGTCGAAGGCGATAATCCTCTCCGCGACCTCCCTGACCTTATACTTGTCCGTCTCACTCACTCTCCATCTTCATCTTCATCTCCAATCTCTTTTACTTGCACTGGTTGATTTCCTCTATGCGGTTGCAAAATCCAAGTTCTTTTCTTACCTCTCTAAATTGGTTTCTGGACTAATCTTATAGGATCTTCCAAGGGCAGATCAAAAACGTGAACCGGCAGCCTCAATTGAGAAACATAAAGGAGTGTTGACAAATCATGTTCTCAGGGGTATGCAACAAGCTGCATCTGGAATGTGTCAAAGAATCAATCTAACAAGTGATGTCCCTGTTCAAGAGAATAGGACTGAGACTACTGAAAAAAGAAACAAGCTAGCTAACATTGATTTGAATAATGAATATGATGGCTCGCAAGATTTTCTGGACAACCAGGACAAATCTCATGGTTCTCTTGACTGCTTAGTTAGCGTGCAAGACATGCATAAGACTAGCCCACCTCACACAAGTGGTAACTCTGATTCCACTTTTGCTCGGTCTCCATCCAGTTCAAGTGGAAGCGAAGTTCAGGTAATAACTTTATTTATGTTCTTTTTTTGTCTTTTGCCTTGACTGCTGGTTTTGCGCTGTTTTTTATTGCTTTTGTTTTTCTTAGAGGGCTACTGCAAACTGTATTTGTCAGGGATACCGGTTTAAGGTTTCCTTGATTCTGCCAAATGACATTCATCTCCTGTTCACCATCAAAGAGGAAATTTTCACAAATTTTGGTGCATTTGATTAGACAAGATTATTCCTAGAGTTGTCTCATGTCTCCACAATGTTTAATACATGGAGGCCATGCAGCTCAGCCACTGCAAGGATGCCATAGTTTGTATTAAATATTTGTGAAAAAACATTTGCTTTGGAGTATCAAAGAATCTGAAATGGCCTACCTTTCTAGGATACTGGGGAAAATATCCAGTTAAATAGATGAGATACTAATCTGTGTCTGTGTATTCTTCTTTGGATAGTTCGAAGAATTTGTGTTCTCTGACGTAAAACTGAACTGAGGATCAGGAAACTTTTATAAATTGCAGCTAAATCCCCTCACAGCTAGATATCCATTATCTTCTCTGTAGACTCTCAGTATGTTCGCCGTGTTGCCCTCAATGTCTATAGGATCATGGTCCACTTCCTTTTGTGCAGTAACAGAAGTTAAAAAGGTTAAGGTTGGGAAAGAATTGCTTCTTGATATATGTGTACATGCTATGCATTAATAAGCTAGTTACCCTAGGTTACCTTCTGTTTTTTTAGACACTGACAGGTTACCAAATTTTATTTTGTTTATATGTTATTCTTCAGGGTGCTTGGTTTCTAGTACTGCACTCGGGAAACACATTTATCCATGTGTAGTTAGGCATGAATGTTCTAATGACAATTTTTAAGCGGAAACTTAGATCCCTGATGATTGTTGTGCTGATCTATATGCTTCTGCTATGTTCTAGTCTCGCACTGACCGGATTGTCTTCAAGCTCTTTGGCAAGGATCCTAATGATCTTCCTCATCTTCTTCGGAGTCAGGTCATTCCCCTCCACCCCTCCCAAAAATATGTCATTAGACAAGATAAACTAAAATAAAGATGACACCCCGATTAGAATCAGCTTATTGTCTTTTGCTGAATGTTTTAGCATGATGTGTTCAGATTCTTGACTGGTTATCTCACAGTCCCACGGATATTGAGGGCTACATTAGACCTGGCTGCATAGTGCTGACAATATATCTTCGGTTGGATAAGTCTTTGTGGGACGAGGTATTTTTCACGTCCATGACTTGTTGCCTGGATTCATATCAAGCATCCCGCCAAAAGTTTATCTCATGATTAATTTCCCTTCCAGCTTTGCTATAATCTTGGCTTCAGCTTGAGTAGGCTTCTGAACTTGTCGGATGACCCCTTTTGGAGAACAGGATGGATCTACACAGGGGTGCAGAACCGTGTAGCCTTTATTTACAACGGTTTGCTCTCCTCTCTCATTTAGATGTTGAATGGTGGCGTGGTTAATTCCTACCTTGTTATACATATAACTTCTTTTCACTATAACTTATAGAATACAGATTGTTGAGAACGCATTGATACATTTCATATGTGCTGCAGGCGAGGTGGTTCTGGACACACCTTTCCCTTCCAAAAATTGTAGAACTTGTCAAATCTCAAGCATTAGTCCCCTCGCCGTTTCTGCTTCTCAGACAGTTCAGTTTGTAATTAGAGGCACTAATCTTTCTCGCTCCACCTCGAGGTAACTATGATTTCACTTTGTTACACTTTGTGCAAAAAGTCTTACCGAGTGCCCTGATTCTGCTTTTTATATCTTGGCGAAGCTTTAGCTGTTGAATTCTTCTTGTTTTGTGTTCCCAGGTTTTTGTGCGCACTCGAGGGGAAGTATTTGGTTCAGGACGGACTCAACAGCTTATTAGAGGATGATAATTCAATCATTCAGCAAGATGATATACCCCGTGTTCGCATCAATTGCTCGATACCAAATGTTACTGGACGGGGATTCATTGAGGTTATATTATCTCCATTTCCTTAGATATCATGTTTTTAGTCTTATTGTCCCAATTGATCAACCCAATACCGAGCAAGACACTTGG
Source organism: Dionaea muscipula (assembly GCA_028571145.1). Lineage (NCBI taxonomy): Eukaryota > Viridiplantae > Streptophyta > Magnoliopsida > Caryophyllales > Droseraceae > Dionaea > Dionaea muscipula. The sequence goes on from JAOWBR010154294.1 coordinate 6,823, forward strand.
ATCTGATTACATCTCTAGAACTAGTGTCAAGTCAACTTTGAATCACCAGAAATGAAATGATATTATTAAGAAAATAACAATGAGGTGATTCCGGTGCCCATGCAGGTTGAGGATTGCGGTTTGAGTAGAAGCTTCTTCCCTTTCATAGTTGCAGAACCTGATGTTTGTGCCGAGATTTGCACGCTAGAGAACGTGATAGAGGTTGCAGAAACTGCTGACGAAACTGAGGGAAAATATGAGAGAATCGATGCCAGGAATCAAGCCCTGGACTTCTTACATGAAATCGGGTGGCTTCTTCACAGAAATGGCTTGAGAATCGGATCATCTGATGCAAGCACCTTGCCGGACCGGTTTCCATTTGAACGAGTCAAGTGTCTTCTTGATTTCTCTCTGAACCACGATTGGTGTGCAGTAGTTAAGAAGCTTTTGGACATCCTTCTCAACGGGACCGTGGATTCTGATACGCACCCTTCTGTTGAGCACGCATTGTCGGAGATGGGTCTTCTGCACCGAGCTGTGCAAAGAAATAGCAGGCCTATGGTAGAATCTCTGTTAAGATACATCCCGGAAAGTGTTGCGCATCGGTCAGACGGCAGTCAGCCAGACAGTAACGTGGAGAAGCAGCGGTTTTCAAAGGGTGGTTTCTTGTTTAGACCTGATGCGGCCGGCCCTGGTGGTTTGACTCCCTTGCATATAGCCGCCAGTAGTGAGGGATGTGAAAAGGTTTTGGAGGCACTGATCCAAGATCCAGGCATGGTAAGGAAGGAACTCACGTTTTTTTACCTGGTATTGAGATACTGTATTGATTAACATAATAAGAACACGGGATTCTGCATGCTGATAAACATTTCTGTTCCGTGTTTTGTGTGATAGGTCGGGATTGGAGCATGGAGAAGTGCACGGGACAGTACCGGTTTGACTCCTAATGAATATGCTTGCTTGAGAGGTCACTACTCCTATGTCCATCTCGTACAAAGGAAAACTAACAAGTCACCATCGCCTCCTGGTCCTGGACACGCGGTGGTTGACATCCCTGCAGCAGTCTCAGTCTCATTCTCGGGCGGAGGTTGCAACCCCAACAAGCTAAATCAAGCGGGTATTTTTAAGCCAAAAAGCAGCGTCGGTACCTTCCAGGTGGAGAAATCCGGAGCAAAACCACCCCTGATGGGAAGCAGCAGCAGCAGCTGCAAGAGATGTGAAAAGAAGCTAGATTATTATTATGGGTACACGAGAACGGCTGCTCTCACTTATAGACCAGCTATGCTCTCGATGTTGGCTATTGCTGCGGTCTGTGTTTGTGCAGCTTTGCTCTTCAAGAGCAATCCTAAAGTCTACATATACAAACCCTTCAGCTGGGAATCACTTGAATATGGAGCCATGTAGGGGGTGATCCTTGACTTGATGTAGCCTGTTAAATCTAGGAAGAGTAGATGTATGGTCAATTATTTTCTTTCCTGTCTAGTTTCGGTCCCGACTCTTGGAGGAGGATGATCACGACGATTTATTTGTTCATGCTAGTTTGTATTGGCGAATCTGAAATAATTTGATGCAGCTAAGAAAACCAACACTAGTTAACATCAATGGAGATGGTCTTCCATTCCAGCGAAGCTGGGTTGGATGCTACCGCTGCTTGATTTAATTTTCATGTCTTTGTCAAAACCGTTTTTATATTCTCCTGAAATTTTCAAGGTTCCTTTTGTTTGGAGTTTTTCTCTACGTGGGAAATGAGATTGGACCGCAGAATGAAAATCTAGACATTCACACTGGAGGTAACGGATGTTCGGCTGCAAGTTGATTTTTCGACAGGAGGACCGGACGTCTGCCCACTGGAAGGCGCACATACGGTTGGCGTCGACTGCTTCAGATTCGGTAAACTGGGTACGAAAAACGTATTTGTATTCATTGCCATTTTCTTTAGCAAATCTCATCTTTCATGTAATGCATAGTGTTCTTGGTTCCTCAAGAAAATTGGCGTCTCTTCTTTCCATTTCATCTGGTGATGAGAATTCCAAGCGAGAGTGATCCAATGTACATAACCCGATGGCCATAACCCCCTATATAATAATCAGTCAATTATTACAACGCGTGTAATTGCTAATCTGATCCCTCATCAAATTAGTATTATCCAAAACAACAACTGGATATTATTTACAACATTTATAGCCAATAAGGCTGCAGACACCATCTCTCCCTTTGTATGTAAGAATGCATATAAAATTATTTACTTAATATTATATGTTTTTTTATCAATTTTTTATATTAAATTATTATTAATCTAACCATGAAATCAACCAAGAAAATCCCCATCATGGAGATAAGATCACCCCCTCACACACACCCCCTTGGTCTGATCAGGTTCAATCTTCATTTTTTATACATTTATAAATTTTATCCTTTGAATTTTTTTTTCACAATTAATAATATTAAATGACTTATAAATAACAAACAGTGTTAATGTCAACATAGTTAGCTTTAGTCAACTTACGCAAATTCAATTTTGCTGACTTAGACTTTTTGGCCATTGTATCCTCCTCCCAGTACCAGGCACCAGCTATATGAAATTTGTCAAAAAGCCCTATATTTTATATCCAATGAATATATGGATTATTGTTGGGCTATATGAACTCCATTACAAATTAAAACTGAAATTATACCTCTATTTATATACTATTAATTTCACTATTTATTCACTACTCATTCATATGTTGCTCATTCCATTATTCATTTTCCCAGCCTTTGATTGACTAATGACAATGGCCATAAACAACCCTCTAAATGGGTATAATAGAGGTTATATATAGCTAATTGTTATTCTCCCCTTCCCCTCGTGTTAGACTAACTGTTCTCAATTAAAATTCTCACCCCTTCCTCTCCTTTTCACTATTCAAGTTTGGGGTGGACGAATAGCAGATCTCAATTATACTGACATATTATGTAATGTATATAATATAAGACGTTGGCTTTTCGCCCCCCTCCTTTTAGGAAAACCCGCCAACATGATAAAACAAAATAAAATGACAAAAGAACCCTCCCCCCATTTTTTTTTTAATCTTTTCTTTTCTTTTTGATTTTTGTCTTTTCTGGTTTTTTATTTTTACTGTTTTCGGTTTTTTTTTCATTTTTCAATTTTGGTCTTTTTTTATTTTAATTTTAATTTATTTTTTTATAAAATATATTTTATTTTGTATTGTCATTTCATTTCAATATATTTCTTTATTTTTTAATACTAATCACATATCTTTTAACAAAAAACACACTCAATAATCTTTTAATAAAAAACACACTCAATATAACTGTCATTTCACTTATTCAATCTTATACTCAATTTAACTGTCACCTCACTTATCCAATCTCACACTCAATTTCATTTCAATGTCTTTTAACCAACAACATACTCAACATTCTTTTCACAAAAAACACACTTAATATGAGTGTCTTTTCTTGAAGCATACACCTTACTTATATAATCTCACACTCAATATCAAACATTCACATCTTCTAAATTCATTCCCTAATTTAAAGAAAAAGTAAAAAACTCAATACAATTCATTCAATATCAAAAACTCTATGAAAGGAAAAAGTATGTATTATTTACATGTCTTGGAATTTATATTATTTATATCAATTAAATAGTGTTTGTGAAATATTTTTTTATTATATCAGTATTAGTCTCATTTGAATCATTATAAAAAAATACAAATTTTGATTATAATATTATATTAAAATAATATTTTATAATTAAGTTGTAAAGAAGAAAAAATAAAGACTAAACAATAAAAATTAAGTTTGAAAAAAAAAATAAAAATCCATTGAACAATGAAGAGAGTAATCGTGAAAGAAAAAAGATAGGGGGTTTGTGAGTAGCTGCCCTGATAATGTAATGAAGTCTAGCCTATATTATTCATAATGTAATGAAGTCTAGCCTATCCTATCAAAAGACAAAATGGGTAAGAGCAGGACCATGTCTCCCCGAGCTAGATCCACGCTTGCTCTCTTTTGCATCATCGTGGTCGTTTCTTCAATATCATTTTGCCATGGAACAGCTGCAACATTCCTCCTCACACGAATCGCCAAAGATCAGCAGACGCTGCAGTACACCACCACGGTATACCTCAAGACACCTCTCCAGCCCACCAAGCTAGTCGTCGACGTCGGCGCCCAGTTCTCGTGGGTCGACTGCCAAGGCAACAGCTACAACTCCACCACCTACTCCCACACCCCTTGCAACTCCACCCTCTGCGCCGCCCTTAACTCCCTCGCCTGCTCCAACTGCTACACCCCACCGGCCCCCGACTGCGGCAACTTCACCTGCGCACTCTTCCCTGAGAATCCCATCGCCGACAATTCCAGCGTCGACGACGCCATCATAGACTGCCTCGACGTCCCCACCACCGACGGCAGCAACCCCGGCCTCCCACGGCTCGTCTCCGACTTCGTCTTCTCCTGCTCCAAGAACTACATGCTCAAGGACCTCGCCCAGAACGCCACCGGCTTCCTCGCCCTCGGCCGAGCCAACTACTCCTTCCCTTACCAGCTCAGCAGGGACTTCTCTCTCCCCAATATCTTCGCCCTCTGCCTATCCGGCTCCACCGACGGCTCCGGCGTCGGCCTCTACGGCTCAGCCGGGCCGTACAATTTCCTCCCCGGCGACGACCTCTCCCAATCCCTCACCTACACACCCCTCATCCTCAACCCCTTCTCCGACACCATCATCACCTACGCCCTCAACCCATCATTCAACTACTTCATCGGCGTGACCGGGATCAGGATCAACGGTCAGGATGTGTCCTCCCTCAACAAGACCCTCCTCGCCATCGACCCCAACTCCGGCATCGGCGGGACCCGGATCAGCACCGTCGAACCCTACACGGTCCTCCAGAGGTCGATCTACGACGCCGTCGCGGCCGCATTCCAGAGCGCCGCAAAGGCGATGAACCTCACGGAGGCGTCACCCATCAAGCCGTTCAAGGTCTGCTACTACGCGAGCTCGGTGACGGACACGATACTGGGGCCGGCGGTGCCGACGATCGATCTGGTGCTGGAAAATGGGGTGTATTGGAGGATTTGGGGGGCGAATTCGGTGGTGGGTGTGAAGAAGAAGAAGTCGAGGAGGTGGTGCTTGGGGTTCATGGATGGTGGGGTCAGCCCGAGGGCATCGATTGTGGTTGGGGGGTTCCAGATGGAGGATAATCTGGTGCAAATTGATCTGGTGGAGAACAGGTTCGGCTTCAGCTCCTCTGTTTTGGGCCGCCGGACCACCTGCGCTGACTTCAATTTCACGGTGAATACCAATATCCATTGATCCACCCCCGAAACTGGATGGCCTGGCCCACCATCATGCTCTTCCACGATCACTTTTCTTTTTCTTTTTTGTGCATTTAAGAATTAATTGGAATAAAATAATTAAGCGGCGGGGGTGTTCTTGTACTGTCTGTTCTAAAATAATTTTAAAAAATTTAATATTTTATTTCTGGGATTTAAATTATTTAATTGCAATATATCTTTTTTTCTCATCTGTGGAATTTTCGAAAAAAATAATGCAACTTAAAAAAAAATTCTTTAAATACGATGTCGGTGTAAATATTTACAAATATGCATTCAAAGTTATCTTTTCTAAGTACGATTTCAGAAATCGTCTTTAGAAAAGACGACTTCTTCTATATTTTTTACGAAAAAGTCTTTACTAAAGACGACTTCACTTTTCTGAAAAAAATGAAAATCAGAAGTCGTCTTTAGTAAAGGCGACTTCTTCGTAAAAAGTACAGAAGAAGTCGTCTTTTTTAAAGACGACTTCAGAAAACGTCTTTAGAAAAGACGACTTAGAATCACCATTTAAGCAACCCTAGCCCTTCTTCATTCCTCGCCCGCGTCTTCTTCCTCCATTTCCTCGGCGTCCTCAAGCAGCTTCTCAGCTTCCCCTTCCTTCCTTCCTCCATTCACTCAACTTCCATCAGCTTCCTTCTTTCAGTATTATTCAACTTCCATATTCATCTACCTTAATTCAGGTTAGTTATAAAATTATGGTATATTTTTTAAAATTGTAAGATTTGTTTAATTCATAATATATTTGTTAGATTTGTTAAAATGATGACATATTTGATAGATTTGTTAAATTGATGATATATTAGATAGATTTGTTAAATTTATTAAATTGACGGTATATTTATTAGATTGTTAAATTATGATATACTTATTAGATCTGTATAATTATGATATAATTATT
>JAOWBR010154305.1:0-13043 GCA_028571145.1 Dionaea muscipula
CCTCACCGCCGTTGTCCAGACACAATCAAATGACAAAGAGAAAATCAATCCCTATCCTCATAATCCTCATGGCCGACCAAACACAAGGAAAAAGGGGAAAAGAAACGATCGCACGCTTACCCGTGATCACGAGATGTCGATACCACGAAATCGCCGCTGCTTGTCAATCCAATTCGCCGGCGATCGTCCTCCTCCTTCTCTGTTGGTGCTGGCTGAATAAGGGAGAGAGAGAAATGAGGAACGTGAGTTTGGAGATGGAGGAAATGAAAAGAAACTGAAATGAGAAAAGAAATGGACTTAATTGTGAGAAGTTACAATCCTTTCAAATTCCTGACTCCTCTTTTAATTCAATAAGGGCGAAATAGTAATTCCACTCTTACCAAATTAAAAGGAGAATAAAGAACAAAAATAAAGTCGTCGAGTTTAGAACCCACGACCTCTCGATTAAATCCCTCAACTCCTCATTCCGCTTCTCCTAGCCAGTTGGGCTAGGAAGAAGTCTTGATATGAAATAAACCCAAATAAAATAAAAGTCGATCGGACTAAGCTTCATAGCCCAAATCAACTTAAATTTAATTAAACCGGAATAGGTTATCACATGTACAAACGCTCTTATTGGACTTCGACGAGGTGAACGTTGAGTATGTTCCACGTCTACAAAATATGATAGCCAACGATCTCGCTCAAGTGGCTTCAAGTTTCAAGGACGTTTCGACGCTCCGTGATTTGATTGTGACTAAGCATGGAGTTTTACGTCCCATGACAGAACACTTCATCTCAGGCCAGGTATTGGCTAGCGACGTAGCTACTAGTCCTGACTAGTGCATAGAGATCATCGCGACGCTCTCCAATTTGGAACAAGAGCGGAATTCTAAGAAAAAGTTGCTCGCCCTAAACTTTGTGGTAATAGACGGCTAGTTGTACAAGAAACGTCCTGATGGCGTCCTCCTGTAGTGCGTATATGATAAGGAGGCTAGGACTATCATGGTCGAGGTCCATGAATGGATCTATGGGGCGCACCAAGCCGGGGTATCCATGAGATGGCTAATTTTACAGAGCGGATATTACTGGCCTACCATGGGGGAAGATTGTGTACGCTATGCTAAGGGTTGCGAAGTTTGCCAGCGCCATGGGCCGATCCAGCGCGCTCCCGCTTAGGAGATGACCGCCATCATAAATCCTTGGCCAGTTCGAGGATGGGCCATCGATGTAATTGGAAAGATTCATCCTCCTTCTTCCAAAGGTCATGCTTTTATTATAGTGGCCACCGACTTCTTCACAAAGTGGGTAGAGGTCGTAGCCCTGAAGGACGTTACTCAGGAACAAGTGATGGAATTCATAACTGCCAATATAATTTATAAGTTCGGGATCCCCCAAACCATCATGGTAGACCATGGTACGTCCCATAATGGGGAGAAAGTGAAAGCCTTAGTAGCAAAATTTAGAATTAAGCTTATGCATTCCTCTCCGTACTACGCCCACGCTAATGGGCAAGCTGAATCGTCTAACAAGATCCTCAATGGCCTGATCCGTAAGATGGTCGATGGTAACCCTAGGGCGTGGCATGATCTATTGCAAGAAGCTCTTTGGGCAGTTCATACTAGCCCTAGGAGGGCAACGGGGGTTACTCCTTACCAATTGGTGTATGGTTTAGAGGTTGTACTACCTGTGGAGGTAAACGTTGAGTCTGCGAGGACGAAGTTCCAAGATGAAGTGAGCCCCCAAGCTTACGCGGAGTCTATGACGCAGGGCGTCCTCGCGCTGGATGAGTTGCAAATTATTGTGTGACCGAATGAGATTGCAATGCAGCAAGTGTACTGCCTTCGTTGGTAGTAATAAAAAGATATCGAACCACAGGGAATTATCCGTAACAATGTTTATCAATTCTATGAACTTAGTTTCAGTGAAGGGATTAATTAAAAGTGGTTTTTATGAAAATGTAATGGCTGTGAACATAAATTGCAGAATTGTAAGTGTAATTCCCCAATGACAAGGGCCACTCAACAACCAACTCAAGTATTATGAGTCAGCAGTGAGGCAGGATTCGATCCTTAAGATCGCCAACCGACTTCTGCAGAATTAACTTTGGAGGTGATCAGAATATATCCATGGCTATGAATGGATACGATTGCAACCAGGCTTGAGAGTGGAAAAGTAAAGGAAAAGACAGTAAATTGCAATGAACGAAAAAGCTTGTATTAAAAAAGGGTTGTGAACACAAAGGTTCAAGATGATCTCTGGATCATTTACACACTCTCCTCCACTCTGTCACAATGGTTTAAATAAGTGTGGATCGGCTCCTGCTAAAACAACCGCTACCACTCTGTTCACTCCTCTCTCAAAGGGTGTCTTGGCAATTGCGTAGCTTCGAGTACTCGTGCGGGAGTTCGATGAGTTGAAGTGCAGCACCTTGATAGCTATTTATAGACTTCCAAGAAGGTGTAATTGCGTCTAGGTTCATCCTTATCCTCTGAGAAACTCGTGCATCAGTTCCACCAGAAGATCCCCTGAAAGTAGCCTTGAAAAGTAGAGGAAATCTGGAGAATTTGGAACTGGAATGCAACTGCTTGGCCAGGTCATCAAGGCGGGCCAACCGGAATCTGTGGCATCGACCCTCATGGCGTTAAGCAAGAATAGGCCTCGTCATGATCTCACAGTAGCTCAGTGTCGCTATGGCGTCAAGGTCATCTACCTTGAAAAGGACGTCTCCAACATCATATAGGACACCATGGTTCATCTTCAATCATCAAATAGGGTCTTGGATCATTCAGGGCTTCATGTGTAAATCCTGGATAAGGAGTTAAGGCCAATCGTCGCCACCGCTATAGAAGTTGGTACCAGCGCCATTGAAATTGGGGTGACGGCTCTTCCTCCAGGAAGTATAAGAGATCCGATGGATGATTTGATCACATGGACAGCTCCAGTGGATCAAATGAACATGATTGGACACCAGATCAGCAACGTTGAATTCTTGATTGGCAAGTTAGGACAAGGTGGCGCCACAGCTTGGTAAGACCAAACAGCTCCGTAGCGTCAGGGTCTTCTCCAGAGAATATCCTTTATTGAATGGAAATTATGGCCTCACAGAAGGTTATCTCATGTTGAATAAAGGTCATGAATACTGGAGATGACAGGATTGAATTCTTAAATCTCAAGTTATTGGTGACCGTCGCCATGCTTCAGTAGAGCTAGACAGCTTCATGGCGTCACTTGTGTGGATTGAGAGATTCTGAACTTCTTTGGTTATCAAAGTTGGTGGGCCATCTTGGAAGGTTATTTAAGACATATTGGATGTCTTGGCTTCAGGATCAACCTTCCAGAATGTTGGTGGCGCCATGTCCTAACTTAAACTGTTTTTTTACTCTTTGCTCTAGTGATGACGTCATCTTGCCAAAATTCCTCCAAATGTTGTAAATCTTAAGAAATACTATAAAAGAGGCATAGATCACACCATAATAAGATAAAACAAGGAATATAGCATATGTAAAAGGTAAGGTAATGTAGCCATTTCATGGCTACATCAACGGTACAGATCGCCGACGTATTGGTTTGAGGTTGACGAGCGTCAGCTGTTGGGTCCCGAGTTGATGTGATAACTCGTTCCATTTTTTTAATTGATTTAGGTTATTTATATAACTCGTTTAGTTGTTAATCTAGTTCAGGTTAATATTTCTCAAGACTTCCACACCAGCCCATCCGGTTGTGGAAGCGGATTGAGGGATTTATATCCTTGAGGTCGCGGGTTCAAAACCCGATGACTACCATTTTTATTCTCCATCTTCTTTCTTTTAATTTAATTGGGATGGAATTTACATTCCTACCCCTCTTCAATTAGGAGAGAGATTTTAGGGAATCAGATTTGTAACCCCCAATTCTCCTCCCTCTCTTTCCCATTCGGTTTTTCTCTCCTTCTCTCTACCTCACGTTTCTCTTCTTTCTTCTTCTCTTGATTTCGGTGGCAGCAGCAGGGGATCAAGAGGGTGATTGTCATCTTGGTTTAGTGATCGGCGGCGACACGACAATCGCATCTACGTCCATTCACGGGTGAGTCTTCGTGGTTTTTCTCCTCTCTCCCTTCTTTTTCGATTTTGACCATGGGGAGTTTTGGTGATGATTTTAGGTCTTCTCTTTGTCTCATGACGGTGATTGGATGATAGGGGGAGCGTAGAGCGTGGTGGGTTCGAGGCTTCGACATCATTCGGCATTTTTTCCAATTCAAGGTACGATTTTAGTTTTCCGTTCTTCCGTCCTTCATTGATGGCTGCAGGTGGGGATATTAATCCCTATCGGTGAGTTGATTTGGTTTTATGCTGATGTTGATTCATGATTGTTATACCCATACCCTTATTTTGGCTTTTTATATTATTTATTTCTATTGCTATTGCTATTATTATTATTATTATTATTATATTATTATTATTAGTATGATAATAATTTATAGTGATTTATAGAGACTTGGATTAACTCATAGAAGCTAAGGATCGACTTTGAGGGTTAAGTTGACCATTTCGGAGGAAAAGGGTAAAATAGTCATTTTTACCGAAAAGTCGTCGGAAAAATATAATTTTAGTATCGTTGGATTTGTCATGGAAAATGGAGCCCATCGAGTACCATATTGTTAGGATTGGATTTAATTTGGAAACACGGTGCAAGTTTGATACTAATTTTGGTTAAACCTTTAAGGTTATGTGTTAACCATGGTTAACCTTTTATGGTTAACTACACGGCTGGAAGGAGGAGATTCAGCAGCTCCTTACTGCTTTTATTGACCTTGTGGATAGAATTTGGATGTTTGGTGAGTCACACCTAATTTATTAAGATGATGACACCTCATCCTTGCTTATGACTTAGCTAGGAAGACTCGTAGGATTGTTAATCTGATTCTTGCTGCTGGAAGAAAAGAAACAGAAGGATAAGGGGCAGTGAAAGAATTGGCTAAAGGAGAAAAGAAAAGGAAAGGGAAAAGAAAGAAAAGAAAGGGAAAGGAAGAAGAAGAAGAAGAGAAAGTGAGTGTTTTTCAACTAAGTCCTAGTTCTCCTCCTTGTGTGAGCTAGTGAGGTGTTTGGAGAAGCTTTCATCTTACCATTCCCAGCTTCACTAAGGTGAGGTTTTGGTTGTATTGATGATTCTTTAAGTTATAATGAAGTGAAGCATGTTAAAGGAACTAATATATGCTTTTCATGAGTATATGGATTTTCTAGCATGTGAAACCATGTCTTAGTCACTGTTTTAGCATGAACAGTAGGTGAGCATGTTTGTATTATGATATATGACATGAATCAAGAGCTAAATGATGCTCAATGATGATAGAATAAGATTTGACATGTTTAAAAACCCTAGGTTATGAGTTTAAGGGATTTCATGAATTTTCATTATGCTAACTTGTAGCTTGGAGGTTGGAATCATGTATGATTGGTTTGGACAAGTCCTAGGCATGTTTTGTGGCATGTTTGAATGCTTGGATTGAAGTTTGAGTGATGTTTGGATTGGATTCGTGCAAATAGAAGTTTTTGTCTTTGAACAGAATGCAGGGGCGGATAGCCGGAGGATTTTCCCAGATATCCGGGTCCCCATTTGGAGCAACCGGATATCCGGTTGGCACAGGCGGCTATCCGGTCCTCTGTGCCAGGCAGATTCTGCTTTTGGTTTTTCACAAATACCAACTTATGGATCATTTGTCTAAACTCTTGGGAGATGACTTGGATACATGTTAGAGTGTATTTGAGACTTGTTAGAGATCCTTGCATGGTATTTATGACAAGTATAGGTTATACACCTATGGTAGTATATTAGCATAAGTTTGATTATGCTTTATGATATGACTCAGGGTTTGACGACGACCTACGCTCGGACTAGTGAGCTGCCTTTGTGATTTATATATCTGCATTGTCAGGTAAGGAGTAGTAACCTTCGGGATTTCCATGAGGACTTCTGTTCGACCTACGGGTCAAGACCAGACTTATATTAAGGAAGCATGTCACTTGTTTTCTAAATATATATAAGGCATGATGTATGTATGCTGTCTCTGCATTTATATGCTGTCTCTGCATAAACAAATCTAATATGCTGTCTCTGCATAACTCAACTGAATAACGTACCAGACACGAGATGGTTAAGTCCCTGGGATATACTTCTTTAAGGGTAGAATGACTGACCTTTCTGAGGGTGACCACGGCCACCTTCGGGTGTAACAACGTTCATAAGTCTTTCTGCTCGCCACAGGGGACTAGAGCGGTTTATAAGCTTCTGGTGACTGTACATTGTCTCTGGTCGTCGCCATGCCAGGATGTACGCCAGTAGTTGGGGATCCCTTGTCTTTGTTACAGGCTATGGCAACCATGTCTCTCGTGACCGTCTATTTACTAGACATAAAGAATAAATGAGGTTGTCACTGTCTCAAGAAATGAACATATGAGGTTGTCTCCGTCTCAAAGAATAAATGAACGAGGTTGTCGTTGTCTCTTGTCTTCATCCTATATGCTGATTATGATTGTTATTCATACACTTATAAGGCATGCTAGACTATAGATTTATACATGACTATATGTATGTTTTTTTTTTATGGACCCTTTACCCTTACTCAACCTAGTCGGTTGATAGTGCTTTACTGTGGGTTCAGGTACCCAAGAATCTTGACGGGATGGATGCCAGGGATGGGACGACGCTCACCTCTAGGATTGTTTGTCTGTCTGTCTGTCTGTGGTCTCTTTTGTTATGACTAAACACTTGTTATGTTATATAAGAAGACTTTCGCTATAGAATGACATGAAGCCCGTATGGCTACCTCCCTGACTCTGGGACAACCTGTGTATATTTGACTGTCACTGTCATTTAGTTTTATTCATGCTAGTATTATGTATGCTTGACTGGGCTCTTAGGCTTCAATGACCCGTGGGCCGGTTCTACGGGTTATCGCCCCGGGCTGGGGTGTTACAGTAATTGTGACATAACTTGCTTCAAATGTCTGGGTAAAGGTCATATTGCTAGTCAATGTCCTAATCGAAGGGAGATAGTGACGCTTGCTAGTGGGTAGATTGTGTCGGAGGAGGAGGGTAGTGATGGCATGCCTACTTTGGAGGACCGTTCTGATTTGGAGGATAAGATTCCGGGTGCACTTACATTGGTATCCAAGAAGGCTTTGACTTATCATGTTAGCATTGAGGATGAGGGCAACGTGAGAATTTGTTTTACACTAGGTGCTATGTGGGTGAAAAGGTGTGTAGTCTCATTATTGATAGTGGGAGTTGCACGAACATGGCTAACACTACTTTGGTGGAAAAATTGGGTTTGCCTACTTTAGCTCATCCTAACTCTTATAAGTTGCAATGGTTGGATGATCGAGGTGAATTAAAAGTGACGAAACACGTTCTTGTGTCATTTAGAGTTGGAAGGTATGCAGATGAGGTGATGTGTGATGTAGCGCCTATGCATGTGGGACACTTGTTTTTGGGGAGGCCATTGCAATTTGACCGATGTGTTTCTCATGAGGGGCGTTGGAATAAGTTCTCATTTATTTTCCATGGACGTTCAATTGTTCTTTCTCCTTTATCACCTGCTGAAGTTCAAAAAGATCAATTGTGGTTGTAAAAGGAAAACGAAAAAGAAAAATTAGAGAAAGAAAAAGAGTGAGGGACCAAGGTAAAATCGAGTAAAAAGGCAATTATTAGCTCTATCAGAGTGGAAAAATAAGAGGGGGTAAAAAGAAAAAGAAGTGGGGAGATGAAAAAGCCGATGATGTGAGGATGGTTTTATTTTCTAACGTGCTTAACCCTGTTTCTTTTGGCTTTAACGAGTTTTTCTCGCAGGAATTTGAGTTCATCATTCTAGATGTGGCTAAAACACCTTTTGGTTAGTGCTTCGACGTGGTTGATAAGGATTTTATGCGTTCTAATTTTTATGATGGTGCTTTGGTAAGTTCTCCACATTCTTTGTTTGGGTTGGCTAATTTACAAGTGGCATGACATGATGTTTCTTCTGTTACCTTATGTATCCCACATCGTTTTGTGGTTAATTTTATTGAGATGCCTGAATAGAATTTGCTTGTGAGTGGAGTGATAAACGAGTATTTAGATCCACCTTGGTTCGTAATGGATTTGCATGATTATGTGACACAAGCTGTGAGCATTTTGGAGAGTTTTGCGGACATTCCTTTTGAATCCATTGTTTTAGTTCCAATTACATCCGTTATTTCTGAGTCCGTTATTTTTGTGCGTGTCATTTCTTTTGGTTATATCATCATCTATTTGTTGTTGTCACCTTAGGATGAGTCCTTATTTTTGCTGCGTTATTTGGTGTTCGACCCTAGACCATTGCGTGGGATGTTTGGTTGTGTGGATGTCTATTCTTTCATGTCGTGTTTGGTAATGTGTTTGCGAGATATTTTTCATCTGGCATATGGTGTCGTCCAAATTATCAAACGGTACCTCGCAGTACAGATTTAAAAAATTAGGGATGTCGAACCCAAGGGAAAGCCTAGTATGCGTTAGAAGAAATAATACGTCTCAAATGTAGGAAAACAAATCTTTTTGGTTTTTTCGCTAACAGGAAAATTAATGTTTAAAACGAGGTAAATTAAATGGGCGTTTGAATTAGGTTCAATTTCAGATCAGTTCGTTATCCAAGTGACACTGCTTAATAGAGTTCGCACGTAGGGAATTAATTACTGGTCAGGTTCTACGTTTAGCAAGGTCGCTTAATATCCAGCAGATCTGGACGGATAAACTATGTTTGTCAGACACTTTGTTGATCCTGAATTCCTGAAAAGTAAATAGGCAACAGATGCAATTTGTAAAACCTATTCAACTAAAACCACTTAGCATGCAGGAGATAGTCTAATGTGAAATAATCGATGGATCCAATTTTAATCCCAACCAAACAAAGGTTGTCAATCAATGAATGGATGAAAAAGTCCAACAACAATAACACCAATCTCACACAACGACTACAGCAGATTCGATCACAAGGATAAATTCAAAACCTAGATCGATAAACTATAGAACCAAAATCAAACGAAAAAAAAGAACCAAAATAGAGTACAAATTTGTGTGTCACAAGTGGATTGTCACCCTCCACCCTCCTGTCGGATAGAGATGTTCGGCTGCATGAAGATCAATCGCAATGGTCGAACCACGGATCTTCTACGGCGGCAGCCTCATGGATCTCTAATGGTTTGAACGTGAATCTCGTGCTCCTCTTGGTCGGCCTCCTGTCAACTGTTGAAGAACTCTGAATCGCCCTCTGTCACTCTCAGCAAAGATGGAATTTTCGAAGGAGATAAGTGACATAATTCTGCAGGCCTCGCTCTTTTAAAAACAGCAATCGGGCCTCGACACGGCCGTGACGGAGGCATCACGGTCATGTCAGGCTTTGAACATCACGGGCCTGATTGAAATTCAAGGGCGCGACGAGCTGTTCTTGTATGCTGGCTAAGTTGGCACATCAGGGCCGTGATTGCTAATCACGGGCATGGTCTTTATGAACATCACGGTCGTGTTATGACTGCTACACGCCCGTGATGAGCCCTTTTACGTTGCATTCTGCTCTGCTCGATTGCGTTGATATTCTATGCACTCGGGTTGATCGTAAAGCACCATTTTACTCCGGAAGAACCAACAAATGAGCAATAAACATTTTAAGTGAGAAAACAGGCTCTTTTAACCAATAATCAACGCGACAACATTTATTAATAACAAAACTAAAACATAATTAAATCTAAGCTAACATGCAGCAAGAAATGCTAACGGACTAAATATACGAGCATCAATAAGTCATTTTTCATGACTTGTCAGCTTATTCACGTCTATGTTTTGCAGATGTCGTTCTGCATTTGAGAATAAATGCCTTTCAAGAGGAGGGAGATGACATGATTCTGGTCGGCTCATGCTTGCTCGAGAGCGATCCAGCTCGAGATGATTTTGGTTCGTGGTCCAATGCTCGGGTTTGGTTGTTTGAAGAGGTGGCACGCTCGGTTTAGATCATGGTTCGTGATCCTTGGAATGACCGTAGACATGCATGGGTGGCTCTTGACCTTCTCCAAGGCTTATTTAACATTCTTGAAGTTGCTCTAATCATTCGTGGATGCTTGGAGATTGATCGTGGGAGATTGGGGTCAAAGACGCGGACAATAGAGCTCTTGCTAGAAGAAGCACAGCTCGGAGAATGTGCCCTTACTTTTGGGTACGCCCATTCTTTAATTCGAAGGCAAATGGATTGAAGACTAGTGTTAAACACGGCCTGAGGCTCTTAGCCGTGCTTTACTCAAAGAATCCTTGGCGTCTATCGATTTAGATTCGGGTTCCGCCGCAGGTCGTCGGTGTTCGGGCAGGATCATATTAGCTTGAGCCAAGGGTGAACACGGGGTGAGCCGTAGGGTATGTGATCTTACAAATGAAAGTTGTGAGTGGTCAAGATGGAATCCGTCACTTCCGTATTAGGAAGATAGTCCTATGTTTAGCATACACTTTGTGGATTTGGAATCTCTGGCCAGAGTACAATGGTATGAAACGGAGTTTTCTGTAAAACTATTGAGCATATTCACAAGTGTGTTATGTT
This sequence comes from Dionaea muscipula, assembly GCA_028571145.1. Taxonomy (NCBI): domain Eukaryota; kingdom Viridiplantae; phylum Streptophyta; class Magnoliopsida; order Caryophyllales; family Droseraceae; genus Dionaea; species Dionaea muscipula. Next base: position 10,552 of record JAOWBR010154305.1, read on the forward strand.
TACATATGAACCGTCTATTGGGGTTTAATAGTTCACCATGCCCTAGGTCGTTTCGGGACTATGATAGAAGGATAAATAAACAGTCAGTCACATAGGTTCTTTTGGGAGTTGTTTCCTCTAGTCACACAAGTAGTCTTGACACTTTGCTAGAAGTCAATCTTGGCTTGGAAGTTTAAAGTTAGTTGGTCATGAGATGATCATGTTAACTATTTAATATTAAAGGAGGTTTAATATTAAATTAATTTAATTATAAATTAAATAAAATCATAAAGTTGTATGAAATCCTCCTGCCGGCGTGAAGTAGAGCTTAGCCGGTCACACACATAAGGTATGTTAATATTCGGTCAACTCTTTATTGGAGAAGGAAGAATCAATAATTATTAGTTTATTAAATTTAATATCGCCCAACTCTACTAGCACAACTAAGCGTGGATATTAATTTAATTAGAAATCAATATATTATTTATTGGGTATGCTATTTGATAGTAGCTCAATTGATTTATTTTAATAATGGGCATTAAAGAGTTAATGACCCAAATTATTATATAGAAGAAGATAGGCCTAGATCCATTAAGAATGGATAGGGTCATCTTCTCTATCTTTTTCTAACTATAAAAAAAGGGCTAGGGGAAGAGAGGAAAACAGTCAATCAGTTTTGAAACCTTGATAGAGAGAAAGAGAAAAGCAGTTTCTCATCACCCTCTTGGTTTCCTTCTCCAATATTCAAGGAGTTAAAGATAGCAAGACCGAGTAATACGAGCCGTGGGGATCAAGGTTAGAGGACGGATACGTGGATGTCTTCCTCCCTTCTCCAACTTTTTACCTTAGACCAATTTGTCGGTCTATCCGGTTTTTGTGCCCAAAAGGTACGAATTTTACATGCTAATTTATACATTGTACGATCCTGCGTAGGTTTTTCATGACCTAGATTAGATCTAGTATAAAAAAAAAAAATTTTGATTTTTCCCGCTGCGTGTCATGCCAATAATTCTAATAGGAAGATGTCTTGTTGATGAAAGGAGAACGATTCCAGCATTGTAATAACACCAAGAACTTGCTAGAGTAAAAGTCTATTAATGTGAATCACAAAGAACGAAGATCAACCCCTCTAAGAAGATTTGTAAGAAACACATGGAGATTGATGAAGATGATTTGTTGTTGTGTTCAAGAGTTTAGGATTCATTGTAAGGTATGCAAATTACTCTATCTTGAAGTTTAAATCAGTCCGAAAGGAGATCATCACACACACACATGTTGTTTTGATAAATTGCTCTAAAACAGTCCCGAGGAGTCTGTGAAGATATACGATGCCACAGTACCATGGCGCCAGGTCTCACATAGTCGTGGTGCCAGGTCTCTGTTCTACCGTGGCACGCGATTCACTGTCGTGGAGCCAACTTGGTGGATTTTGAGATTTAGACAAGTATAACAACATTTGTTACTTTGATGATGCTTCTCATATTGAGATTGGTCTGTGGACCAAGTTTGGTGGTGCGGTGATTCGTGGTTTGGAAGTTGGAGGAGGTCACCGCCATGGCGTTGAGGATTATGACGCCATGACGATGACTATTCTGTTCCGCCGTGTTTGGTTGTGTTCTAGTTTGCTCTCTTCGTGAGGATGATCCATGCGGTGTGTATAGTCTTATGGTCATCTAGAGCATTTATCTTGGAGCTTGCTGTGTTCCAGCTTCGACAGCCTCGCCACTGAGTCACCTGTCGCCACTTCAGTTACCGCCCCGCATACAAGCCTTGTCGCCATAGCAAGAAGCTGTCTACATTCGTTGTATCTTGTTTGTTTTAGGCAAGTCCTATATTTTAGGCAAGAATCTTAGAGAGATTATTCTCTCCAGATTTGATTTGATCTTGTTAGTACTTGTATAAATACTGATAAGTGTGATGTTTACGTGATTTTATACCGTGGCTCGACTCTATTTTATGTGTGTTTTAATTGTTTTTAGTGTGTTTTTAGTATAAATCCGCCATATTTCGTGTGAATACGTTTCCATGTTGGTTTTGCACGAAATTGTGACTTTTGGATGCATTTTTAGGCTTATTTAGCATGTTATAATGTTTGTACATGGACTATGATCGAGTTGGATGATAATTATATGGGTTGAAGCTATTTTATGAAGAAAATAGCATAACACAGCCGTGCTCCCATGAGCACGCCCGTGTCCGCTTCAGCGTGCAGATTACTGAAGATAGCCAAAACACGGCTGATTTCAAAGTGGGCGTGTTTCGTTAAACGGCCCCTGCTTTCCATATGCGGCCAGCGCTGATTTCCAATTTTAAAAAGACCTAATTATCTTTGAAGAGGGGGAGGCCGTCACTTTCTATTCAACGGGATAGACTTCATCATTCGACGAAAGATAATCAGCAGTGACACACATAGTCAAGAAAGTGACGACCTCCCCCTCTTCAAAGATATTCAGGTCTTTTTAAAATTAGAAATCAGCGCTAGCCGGATATGGAAAGCAGGGGTCGTGTAACGA
>JAOWBR010154326.1:1146-13042 GCA_028571145.1 Dionaea muscipula
ATGTATTTGTGATATTACCATGCATAGTGCCGACCCAAGGTTGAGGCTAGAAAACAACTGTCTTTGGCCTCAAAACTAGAAAAGAATTTGGGGTGGGCCACAAAATTAGATAAAATGTTGGACCCAAAAAATATATTTATTTTTTGGCTTCGAAATTAGATAATTTTTTTAGTCTCAAAAAGGATAATTTTTTTTAGGCTCCAAATTTTTAATCCCCAAAATCATCTTATACAAAAAAAAAATTTGGGGTTTTTTCATCTCTCACTTTTCGATCGCTCATCAACTTTGCTTTGCTGTCGACTTGGATTTATTCATGTCTCACATTTTGTTCTCTCATTAGTCATTAATTTCGTCGTCGACTTAGATATCTCTCTATCCATGTCTTTCTCTGGTAGGTTACGAGTGAGCTGGTTTTTTTTCCCCTCCAAATTTAGATCAGGAAGTTTGAATAGCCATTGAAAATTTTGATAAAAATTGACATCGAATTATTGCTTGTGGTTGAAAATTGTATTCTGTTTCTTGTGCGTTATAAATTTATTTTGCTAAGAACTAATATGTTGGTATTGCTCAAGCTTTTCGCTATGGAATTGGAAAGATGATATGCCCATTTTTTCTATTTGGTTTTGGAAGTGCATTTGAGAGGAGATCAATGCTGAACGATTTTTTTGATATTTTAAATATATTTTTATTTTTTGTATACATATATAAGGACCTCCATGAAATAGGTCGTCTAAGGCCTATGAATGCCCTGACCATGCATAGATATTTCAGAGAAAAGGGAAGCAACCCAGTCATGAATCATGATTCAATTTCTTAACCGCATCCATTTTGCAGAGAGAGAGAGGCCTCTATGCAACCTGAGAAATTAAAGATGTTTCCTACAGCCACCCACAAACCATGATTCCTCAAAAATCTTTGTCACTAGTTGACTTGGGAATAAGAATGCTCTTGAACTAAGGGTTATTATGTAAGCAGGGCTCCCACTAGTAAACTTTAACTGGACTGTGTGTTTGATAAGTACTCGAGTGTAGTGAATTCATCTGTTTTCTTTTGCAGGGTTGCCTTCCACCGATGCAACGTATTATGCTGGAAATCTTACCTCTACTTTGTCCACCAGACCATCTGTCTTCCATGTGGTCTTATTTTCTCCAACAGCTTTTGCAATATTTCCCAAGAGCTCAATCTCCTGTACAAGATGAGGTGGACATGCCTTTTTCAGGTACAAAAATGCAGCTTTACTGCTTACTCTTCTTCCAAAAGAACAGAACAGAACAGAAGAGGACTAAAAGAAAGTTCTTCGTATTTTTTTTCTCAGAACCAGAAAATTTTGTGAAGCATGGAAACCAAAATGGTGTGGCTTCCATGTACACAAAACCATCAGAAGCCCTTTTGGTGTCTGGACTTTTGACGGCATCTGCCATTCAGACATATTGGTTTGCTGAAAAACTTGTTCCAGTATTGGTGGATGTTTTCCTGCATGCTACAGCCAGTGAAAAGTACTCCATGTTACCTGATATCCTGCATGGTTTTAGAAGGTATCACAGATTTTCATGTTCTATTTCAAAATTTAGGAGGCAAAGGGTAGTAGGTTGTAAATTGCACAATTACTTGTGCTTGGTTTTCTTTTTAGTCAGGGAAGGTCATTTGTTTATTTGTTTCATGTGATTCAGTTGCCCTTTTTGATTGAAGCAACTACTTAATGTTTCCATCCTTTTTGTTTGGTCCTGTGCCCATATTTTCAAAATTTTTCTGGAGGACATTAAAGTAGTATGCTTGTAGTTTCAATTGAGATATATCTGTTGTAGGAAAATTCGTGGACTACAATGTTTAAAAAAATTAATCATATGCTTGGCTGAAGTGCTGCAACTATTACTAATAACTCTAAATGTTGTGAAGACATAAAAGGCATTTATAGTTAGTTGGAGACCACACCTAATGAAGAAGGGTGAATTCTTTATAAAATGACAAACAAGAAATCAGTCTTTTATTCCACTAAGGGATGAGTTCTTGATGATCTAGTTTATTTTGCTATAGCCATAAGTGCTGCCAGTGATTCGCAGAAAGAAAAAGAAAAGAAAAGAAAATTGCCACCGATGAGAAAGTGTGATTTGGATAACATGAACAAGATAACTGGAGGGCACTGGTGATATTGAAATTTATTTGCTTTCCTGGTTTATTAATTCTTTTCCCAAGTAGTTCTGATTTAATGCTTGTGCTACCCTTTATCCTTACCGATTCAAGTATCTTAATTAAATGGTTGTGTTGGAAACTGCTGATGTTACAGGTGCATGACAACCAGGAGAGACAACCCAGATGGAGCTCTTTGGAGAAAAGCAGTTGAGGGCTTCAACCGGCTGCTTGTTCATGATATTAGCAGATTGTCCATGAAGCAGGAACCAGAGCAAAGTATCAGTAGACCCATAACAGTCCGCATCTGGAAAGAAGTGGCAGATGTTTATGAAATATTTCTTGTGGGATATTGTGGCCGTGCTCTTCCTTCCAATATCCTTTCAGCTGCTACTTTGAAGGCCGATGAATCTCTGGAGATGACTATGTTAAATATTCTGGGTGACAAGATTCTGAAGTTGCAGATTGATGCTCCAATAGATGTAATAGCCATTTGTCTATTCTTTTACTCATAGTGCTGCTTACAACCTTATTTTCTCCATAATATTTGTTTTTTTCTAGTACAAATGACAAATAGCATTTGGAAGCCCATGAGGCTTTCTCCTGTCTGCTTTCTTTAAGCTGGAGCTCCATCTTGAGCTCTTGTCAACTGTTGATGCCACCACCCTGTTATATGCAGATTCTGCAGAGATTAGTTTCCACATTGGACCGATGTGCATCACGTACTTGTTCTTTGCCTGTGGAGATGGTAGAACGTCTCCCTGCACATTGTGGCAGATTTTCCTTGACCTGCTTACAAAAGTTATTTTCGATAGCAAGGTAAGGCATACCTATAACTTTGGAAAACTTTGAGAAAGAAATGTTGAATGCATTGCCTAACAGATTGTCAAAGACAATGAATTTTCCTTTTCTTTTTCCTCTTTTTTCTACATTTGCTAGTCATAATCTCTTCCCTTTATCATTATTTCATTTTTTCTGTAGTAATGCAACTCTCAGCATTTGTATTCTGCAGTTATGATTGGGAAGATGATGAGTGGAATTCGTCAAGATTTGAGGTTAGCAAAATTGCCATTGTTGCGGTTATGGAGAGATGTGAGCACATATTAAACAGATTTCTGATTGATGAAAATGATTTAGGTGTGTGGTCTGTCTTATCTCCAGTGTAAATTTTCTATATAGTCCATTTTCACTGATACTTCATGTTTCATCTCGTTTAGTTAGATATTGTCGGATGTGTAAACTCATTGTCTGCAGGTGAACGACCACTACCGACAGCTAGGCTTGAAGAGGTAATCTATGTTCTTCAGGAGCTTGCTCGTTTGATAATTCATCCTGCCACTGCATCCATACTTCCTGTGGATCCACGTTTAAAATGTGGTGTTGGAGAAGAGGGGACTCGTGGCAAGCGGACGCATCTTTTTGTTCTGTACCCATCGTTTTGTGAAATTGTGATTTCAAGGTGAGGTGGATAATTCCTTTTATAAAGCATCGTTTTCAGCTTTAGATTTGAAAGCATGGATGGCGGATTCCTGTTTACTGTTGAAGTCTTGGCTGCACATAGTTGTCTTCTTGGTTGGTGTGCATGGGTATCCTTCTTGAGAACTAACTTGGTATTAGCTCAGGTGGAAGCATATATATTATATATATATTATATATTACATTGCAGCATTCAAAGGCATATATATATGGCTTCCTAAACCTTCAATGTGTTTAGTTTGAGTATAGTGAGTAGTCTTATGCAATAAGTGAAGTAGCTTTTCCGTGACCTGATATCTCTATGGATAGTACAAAATGATATCTCTATGGATAGATATATCCTTTTGATGAACAATAGTGTCATGGATCTGCTACGGTGATATGTACTTGGTACATTGCTCGAATTCGGAATTTTACCTTTACGGGATTTGTTATGGTTGTCATTCTGTGATTTGTTTGCTTGCTGGATATTATCTTGTTACAATCTGCAGTAAGAGCTCACGGATAGATACTCATTTAATATCTTTTCATTGAACAGGGTAGCCATGGTAAGGGATCTGGTACAAGTATTACTTAGACTTACTGGTGAAGAGATGGGACTCCGAAAGTTCACCCAGCAGCCTCCTGTTAAATCCTAGAGCTGAACTGCTGTGTGAGCTCAGCTGAGCGGATGGTTTGACAAATAACTGTATGGTTCTCCTTCTACAGTACTTATAGGTGAGGTATTTTTCCTGCGGGCAGCCTGTGAGATCCTATATCTATCAATTTTTTTCAGTATTAATTATTATTATTATTATTATTATTGAAAAGCACATGTATATTTTCATTAGGAAACGTGAATGTAAAACCCGTTACTTGCTATGAAAATGAAATAATGTATGTTGCAATTGGAATTACTTGTTGCTGATTAATTTCTTGCCCATTTTTCTTTATTCATCATATTGTATTATTTCGTTAGAGTTTGAGTAGTGGAATCTCACTGACATTGTGAAGTGTTTAGTTGATTTTCTCTACTTGTGCAATTCCTCCCTGTACCATTTAGGGTTGTTGAAACTTAGGCTATTGTGTTTCCCACTAACAATATGTAAGTGGGAAATGGCGTAAAAAAGAAATTATATTTGAGGTCCACCCAGAATTAACAGAAGTGGTTTCCTTTAAACTCTTTTCGGGCATTCTCAAGTTACAAGTAATATAGGCAGCACCGCACTGTCAAATTAATTTTACTTTCCATGATCTATCTGATATCATTGTTTGTGTCTGAAATGAATGGAAATTAATCACACACACACACAACATGCACACGCACACGCACACGCGCGCGCACACACATCGTGAGAATATCAGCAAGTGTGGTCTTGTCCTTGTCCTTGTGGGTCCGGGCATTATATCGGGCAGCAGATTGGGCAGTAGCGGCTAGTCCTCCCGGAGTAATGTTGGTTCTACCGGTTGCCCTAACCTCGGCAGCCTGAATGGCAGCAGCATCACTGCGGTCCACGGGCTTAAGCCCGGCTGTTATTGCCGTTGCTTCAAGTGCCTCCCCTATCGTTATTGGATGCTTGTTCGGGTTTATGTTGTCATTCTTGTCCTTGCTGCTGATTATTTTGGACGCCCTTTGGCCTCCGGTCTTCTCATCATCTCCAAGTCCATCAGCCTGCGATCCATGTGAAGAATATATATATATAATCAAGTGTGCAATGGAATTGGGGGTGTTTTATTTTAAAATGATTTGAGAGGATTCGAACCGATAAATACGTTGAATTGAACCTAGGGATGGAAACGTGAGCACAACATAAGAAATGTACGTGGTTCCCAATTATTATTACACAACATGAAAGAAGTTTGCAGGTATGAACACAATACGCAATCCAAATATACCAAATATATATATGCAACTTAGGTTATATATTAAACATTCAAAAATATTTCATCATATATTTATAATTATTTTGATATATTTAGCAGAACTCACAATATAGTTGTCGTCTATTTAAAAAATTAAATCCAGACGGAATCACTAAAAACAGAAACCTAGGTAATGGCTGGGGCATTCATGTGATGGTGGTTTGGGCGTGTTTGATTGCTTTATATAATTAACATCACATTATTTATCTTTTTATCCCTTTTATCTTACAAAATTATTAAAAAAAATAATCTCATCTCTCTTTAGGTAGTATTAACTATCACACCTTATAAAAAAGACTCATTTTGTTTCTTCTCGGTCTTACCCTCTCCAATTTAAAGTTATTATATAAATAATTTCTATTTTTTTTTTTTTTGAAAAAAATATAACAATATCTGATTATATTTTATAGCAATATTTTTGACACATATTATTATTTTATACAGAGTCAGTTTTTTCTTTTAAATAATTAAATCACACTATAGTATTTTATAAATTATTTATAATTAATTAAATATCATATAAATTAACTTTAATTAAATAAAATTTCTTATAAATCTAATTTGATAAATAAAATAATATAGGGAATTGTGTATGCGGGATGATATACTTTGATTCAATTATTGGATATGTTTTAATCTTGAGGGTGTGTGCAAACTAATCAGCTAAATATAAAACGTTGCAATAGATTTTGAAAAAATAAAAGGTTTCAATATAAAACGTTTCAAAGTAATTGGGATTTTTATTCTATTTCTGGCGGTAGATTTTCCGGGAGTAGGGTTTTTCCTTTTCCTGTCCGGCTACGAGGCGGAGAACCGAAAATCACAGAGCGGACGAAGGGCCATGGAGTGGCAGCAGCTCCCGGAGGCGGCGGTGCCTCAGTTCAGAGAAGGCATACAGCTGCTGCTATCGAATTGGCCCGCCCTTCAAATGGCTGTGGAAAACGAATGGGGAGGTCCTCACTCTCACACCATCGCAGCTGGACTAGTTCTCGACATCTTCAACTGGTTCGCTATACCTAGAGGAGGTCTTGTTCGGTCCATATCTCAATTCTCCTCTTACTTTCACTTGTTTCATCATGTTCTTTCCTTTAATTTTCAGATGATTATCGATTTACTCGGTAATTATTGTGGTTTACTATCGATTATAGTGGGTTTCATGTGTAATGTTTTGATCAAACTCGGTAATTATTGTGGTTTGTGAGTTTTTTGCATCCGAGTTTTTGTTGCTTGAACCTGTGCTACCTTTTGTTTAGTCTCTTTTTGGGGGTCATGGGGTTGTGTTCTAGGGAAAACACTTGCATCATGGAACTGGGTTTCAAAAGTCAAGCTAAGGGCTACAGTTGAAAGCAGTAAGTGGAGGACCTAGGTAGGATGTGGTCTTCTGCCGAATTACCCCTTAAACTATGGAAAAAATACAATTTTTGGTGATTGTGTTATTAGTTTCCTATTAAAATGGCACAAGGTACTGTGGATCGGGAGCATACTTCTTGGTAGCATGCTATGGAAATGACATCAAGGATATTGGATTGTCTTGACGTGGGTAGGGAAATACACTATGAGTGTTGTTTAGGGTTTGTATTTTTTTCGTTCTAATTTGCTTCTAAACTATTTACTGTATAGTTTATAATCCTCTTGATGGGCTTTGATTTTCTTGTTGATGATTGATTGGTTGTTTTTTTTTTTGTAAACGGTTGGCATCTATCGAATTTCTGGCCCATACAAGTTCTTTCTCTCTATGGTTTATAGTTTGATCTCTTTTTCTTTTTCACGTTCATTATTTTCAGAGCCACTATACTTTGATGATTTGGAAGATTTGCTAGACGATCTCATGCTTTCTCTTAATACAGAGGTTGATGATGGAAGTATTCAGGAGGTTATCTTCTCATCATATCTTCTCGTCATGTCTTAACATCCTAGCGATGCTGATTCCTAACTGGTTTGGAGTTTTAAAGTCGAATTCTAATGATTGGTTTTGGTGGGACAGACAGCAGAGAAATTGATGACTATGCATGAAGAATGCTTACAAGGTAATTTTGTGTCTATCCAGAGGTTGAGGGAATCTGTGCCTCATGCTGTTCCTGTTCGCCATATTGAACAGGTAATTTATGTTGTTTTCTCTTACTCCACGATTGAGAAAATTAAAACCCTCATAATGAATGTGCATGGGTCACTATTCTTTCTCAACATTGCAGAAGCTTTACTGGGTCTGTTCCTTTGTTAATTATAAAATCTGTGAAACTTAAATTTCAACAGAGCTTTCTGCTCTTATATCTCTTAGAACTTTAGCACTTCTTAATTCCTCAGCATCTCTTAGTACTTCAGTACATGGTTATCGTTCTTGGTCTGTTACCAGAAGTTTTATCTTGCACCTGATTATCAACATGACATGAACCTAAAGCTGCTTCCTCTTTTTGACTTATGCCTTGGTTCGCTCAACTCACTTTGAGCTGGGTTCTAACTCAAGCTACTGGAGTGACCTGTTGACCTGTTTTTTCCCGTCATTATACTCATATGATCGGAGCAGGCCTTAGAATCTATTTTTAATGTTTCATGTCAACCTGCATGGGGTCAGTTTTCGCCTTTTTTGGAGCACAAAGAACTGCCTCTGTTGTAGAATACAATGTCTGCTGTGTGTGCTAATATATGTTGTGTGTGACTGTAAATAGGTCATGGATGTTGGTCAAAATATCAGAAACGAAGATACATCAAACATGTTGGTAGATACACCAGAATCTTCATCAATGTCAAATCCTGTGCAAGATGTGGGAAGTGATGGTAGGCCCCAATTGATGGAAGAAGCAGAACTATGGACGACCGTGAAGTCAAAGAAGAACCGTAGTAGGAGAAATTAGATTGACCTTCATGATCTGCATTCATGTGTACAAGTCTTCCCTCCACTCTCTGTTTTGCCCTTCTTTTACTATTTTTAGCCCTTGGTGTTCTGTCCTATGCAAATATTTAAACATCTTTGATTTGTTGCTAAATTAGATGTCTTTCCTTATAGGCTGTTTGATTATTGATTTATTAGATGTAACAGCAGTTTGAGTTTGACACATATACAGTTGTATTGAGCTAGCAATACTAGTTGCAAAATTTCATATTGGACAAGTTCATTGTGCTCATGAAGAGAAAACCAAATGCATCATAAGATGAGGTCCCACTACCTGAGCATATGGAAATTCTTGCATAGAATAATAATGTTTTGTGATTGATTTATCCTGTGTTTATACTTTTTGAGCCGTTTTGAAATGTAGATTTCATTGCTGATTTTAGGATGAACTGCTGTTCCGAGGATTTTTTTTGTTTTTTTTGGCTGGAAGAAGCTAAGAAGTATCCTTTTTGGTGCAATCTTTGTATGCCGTTTGATCTGCTGACAGGATGCCTCTTGAGAGAAGTAATAGTATTAATATATTAGCTATCACAGTTTCCTTGCTTTAGGATACTCTCTCTGAAGTGCACCAATTCATCAACCTTCCTCCACCAACTTGTTCAACAGGAGGAGGTGTCCAAACATCCTTCTCTGGGATTCACCATGAACATGATGACCTTCATCTTCATTGTTCTGATTATATCTGCTATTATCACCTCTCCCCCTCCTCTAGGTACATGTCAAAGTTTGTTTTCACGCTCTGCTGGGCAAGGCGTGTGGCAGTTTTTGCAAGAAAGTATCGGTATTTCTGCCATGCACATGCAACTTCTGCATAATGATAAGGTCGTGATGTTTGACAGGACCGACTTCGGGAAATCAAATCTCTCTCTTCCTGGTGGTCTTTGCCGCTATGACTCACATGATCTGGTATTGCCAGTTGATTGCTCTGCTCATTCTATTCTGTATGACATTGTTACCAACTCCTTTCGCCCATTAATGGTTCATACTGATACCTGGTGCTCATCAGGCTCTGTCCTCTCTGATGGAACTCTACTGCAAACCGGGGGATTCAATGATGGAGACCATGTTGTACGGACATTTTCTCCGTGCGAGGATGAAAGTTGCGATTGGGTGGAACACTCCGGTTACTTAGCCCGACATAGGTGGTATGCCTCCAATCAGATTCTACCAGATGGCCGTGTGATCATCATCGGTGGCAGGAGACAGTATAGCTATGAATTCTACCCACGAGACCAGGCCGGCCCAGCTTTTAACCTCGGTTTCCTTCGAGAGACTAGAGAATCTTGTTCAGAAGACAACCTCTACCCCTTCATCCATCTATTGCCGGATGGAAATCTGTTTATATTTGCCAACACGAGAGCCATCGCCTTTGATTATAATCAACATCGTGTGGTTAGAGAGTTCCCTTCGATCCCTGGAGGTGAACCACGGAACTATCCCAGCACTGGTTCATCTGTTTTGCTGCCTATAGATGAAAACAGGATCCCCCTCCATGTTGAGGTCTTGGTGTGCGGAGGTGCACCACCTGGGGCTTTCTTGAATGCTACAAGGAACAGGGTCTTCCTTCATGCACTGAACTCTTGTGGGCGTATAGCCGTCAGCGACCAAAACCCGATGTGGGTTATGGAGTCTATGCCATTGGCACGTGTGATGGGCGATATGCTATTACTTCCCAATGGTGATGTGATGATAATAAACGGTGCGGGTAGTGGCACAGCGGGATGGGAGGACGCCGTGAGCCCTGTTACGAGGCCAGTCATGTATAGGCCGACCAACGTGAACAATCAAAGATTTGCAGTCATGGATCCCGCGACAAGGCCAAGGTTGTACCATTCATCAGCTATTTTGTTAACCGACGGGCGTGTTCTAGTCGGTGGCAGTAACCCACATGAAGCTTACGACTTTGCCAACGCTGAATTCCCAACCGACCTAAGCCTCGAGGCCTACGCACCGCCTTACTTGTCAGCCGAGTACGCACCGGTGAGACCGACCATCTTGTTCGGTGGTGATCGTGTTTTGAGGTACCGCGTGCTTTTTTCAGTCACTTTTTCCGTGCAGCAGTACTTGACCGCTGCACTCGTGTCGGTAAACATTATCGCGCCTTCTTTTACGACGCATTCGTTTGCTATGAATCAGAGGATGGTGGTTTTGACGGTGACCGGGATTTCTCCGGTGTCGGCTACGTCATACCGTGTGGTGGTGTTGGGGCCTTCGAGGCCTGAAATCGCTCCTCCTGGGTACTATTTGTTGTTTGTTGTTCATGCTGGTATCCCAAGTTCTGGTATGTGGGTACATGTTCTGCATTGACGACACTGCCCTTTTGTGCCGATGTGTCTGCGTAGGTATGCTTTAAGTTCGATTCATGGTGTTTGGTTGAACTTGTATATTTTTTACTTGTATCAAAGCTCGAGCTCGCAATAATTTGCCCTGTTTGCTCTCAATGATCGCCCAATTTTCTTCATCGAAAATACTGCACTTTGCAGTAACATCCCACAGGGAGAGAGTTCTATTTTTGGTGGTCTGATGCACAAAATTGTTCCTGTTACCACGACTGACTACATATATCCATACTTGGATAGTATTTTTTAGGAGGTTATTTATTCTGAGGACTATTCTAATATAAGCACGCTTAACTGCGGAGTTCTGACGAAATTTTGTTTAACGAAAAGTGATTTAGACAGGCGGTGATATAGTTTTATATCATGTTTTATAAGCCTTTTTTTCGATTCGAAAATTACAGTCAATCTTGTAGCGTGTTTTTTTCTGTGTATAACAGTTTCTAAATTAGTTCTATCGTAGGCATTTGATCATTACTCACTATTGCTACTATAAAAAATTAATTGTAAAAGCCTTCTTTAATCCGTGGATAATTAGTATTTGATTTTTACCGACTTGTCAATAATACGTCAGTAATCCTTGATAATTTCTCCTTTTTTTTTAGTATATACACACGTGTTTGTCTTAGAGCATGTGTAATGAGGGGTGCATGTGGGATGCATGGCCTTACAGATATGAGTATAAATCGACATAATCAAGAGAATTGATAGAAAATCATGATTTGAGTTTTCTCATTTGGGATGCACCAGCACCAGTGCTCGTCATGTGGTTGCATCTGTAATAGTTACAAGTGCATCTGAAACCAGTGAGGCCGCATTTAGGGATCCCTTTAAACAGTAGGTATATATCAGTTTTGTTTAACCTTTTCGGTATACTAAGGGTACCCCGTGTAACGTGCGAAAAAAAAAAAATAAAATTAAAAAATATCAATCATATAACATTTTAAAAATATAAAATAAAAAAATAAAAAATAATAATTCTTCATCTTCATTCCTCTTTCTCCTCTTTAATTCTCTCTTTTTCTCACATATCTTTCTCTCTGTTATTTAATTTTTCTTTCCACTCTTTCTTCATCAATACACATGTCCATGTATCATTGGTCTAAAAAATATGTTAGTCACAACTTGTATCATTAATTATTTGTCTACAATGTTTGTCTACAAT